>VBVR01002306.1:0-23596 GCA_011638315.1 Tetramorium parvispinum
AAATTAGATCTCTGAAAACATAAAACATAAAATCACAATTATGAATTCAAATAATTTTTTAAATAAATTTATAAAAGAATTTGTATGCGTTGTTAAAGAACCCCTTTCTATATTAATGGATACAGAACTGAAGCCTCATTTGACGCGCATGCGCGAGAAAACTCGTCCCGTTAACATCACTGATCCCTAGCCCGTATACATGAGCGTGTTGTGTGTCGTGTATATGTATGAATGTGAGGTTATGTAGCATAAAAATTATCAATTCTTATTACTGTTGATAAAGCGATATTTTTCGTGAATACTAAAAAGGTAAGAATATCACAACGTAAACAAAATATTCTATTTATATTCTGCCCACTATCGAATTTATTAATTTTTATATCCATCTATCCATTTTTCAATGAAACGTATAATAACCTTAATAAACCTGTAATAAAATGTATAATAACTTTCCGAACACTTTTCCAGAGAGTTAAAACATAAAAATGTCGTCGTGGAAGAAAGCCGCGAAGGCGGGCCAGAAGACCCATCGGGAACGTCACCAACCGCAGAGCCGCAAACACCTGGGGTTGCTGGAGAAGAAGAAGGATTACATCACCAGAGCCAGAGACTTCCAGGAGAAGCGCGCGACGATCAAGCTTCTGAGGAAACGTGCGCTGAACAAGAATCCAGATGAGTTCCACTTTCACATGATCAACTCCAAAATGGTGAACGGCGTTCACCGGGAGAAGGACAAGGAGGATCAGCATACGCCCGAACAGATCAAGCTGATGGAGACGCAGGACCTCAGATACGTAGCGTATAAGAGGAACATCGAGTCAAAGAAAATAGACAAGCTGCAGAGCCAGTTGCACATGATCGACGTGGCTAACGAGACGCCGAATCAGCATATCTTTTTCCTGGATAATGAGACTGAGATGAAGAACTTTGACCTCGCCGAGAAACTGGGTACGCATCCGGCGCTTCTGTCCAGACGCACCAATCGGCCAACGCTGAGTGCGATCAAGAACATGACGCTGCCAGAGCTTGGTGACAAAACTATCGTCAAGCTCGAACAGAAGAAACACATGGCTTATAAAGAACTTGAAAAGAGGATTGCCAGAGAACGCGAACTGACGGTCGTGCAGGAGAAGCTAGAAGTACGCAGGCAGTTAAAAGACAAGAAAATTAAAAAACCGAAACTGGTGAAACCTGGCTCGAAGGATGCCGCTCCTATTTATAAGTGGAAGTTTGAGAGAAAAAAATGATTTATATTATAGAATTGTTTATTAGGTATAATTTTTTAGTAACTGTAATTATAAATATAAAAAAGATTAAAATACAAAAATTTATGTACATAACTTTCAAGATTTCTAATATTCTTTTAACACTTGTGTCATCAGTTGATAGTAAAAATTCACTGTTTTTTCGATCAATTTCATAATTAATAAATAACTGAATTCAATAATAATTTAATAACAACGAGAAATTATATAATTTGTTACTTAATATCTAGTAATACTAATAGTGAAATATAAATATGATATAACATTATTTGTAATTCAGCCAACAAAAGAACGTTACTCATTTAGTTTACCATGTCTGCTTATTTCGCTAATTATTATTTTATAACTCTTAAATATTCATTCGTCTTTTTTAATACTTTTAGTTCCATTATTATATCTTATTAATCATTTTCTTCACATACAATATTTTTTCGTCTCCAAATGTCAATCGTAAAGAACATTATTTGATTGGCGTCGTTTCTGCGGTAATTATTTCCGTAAACATTTCGGTGATGTCCTCTGTTTCTTCCAATCTTGCGCTTGTTTCCATACCATTCATTTCTGACGTTTGCATAATTGTTGTTTCACTCGATGCCATTTCTGTCATTGAGTCTGCCATTGATGACTGTCTGCCTTCTGTCGTAGATGTTTGAGATGTTTCCTCGATCGCCGTGTCCGTCATTCTCATTGTGTTATTATCAGTTGACATCATCGGCAATTCCATTGAGATACTTATGCAATCATAACTGATCTGCCAAAGCTGTTTCTTGGCGTAAATGTCGAGGCGCAGGCATGCTGTAATCGATCTATATGGAAAGATTGCGATGTTAGACTTTAATAGTATAAAAATAATTTTAAGAAAAGCAAATTGAGCAAGCTGTTCGAAACAAATTTTGAATTTTTTATTAACTGTAGATTCTTAATTATTTTAACACATACCGAGGAAACCGATTGAGCTCCAAGATATTGATACATGCAGTCGAGAAAAGGCAACCAGGAACATATGCGCAAAACTGGAACGCCTTGAAATCTGCAAAATAAAATCGCTTATACATAAATGCATAAAAATGTTGATTACATTTTTATTAAATTATATTTAATATTATGTTAATTGAAATCGAAAATACCAACTCGTAACTGTTCTAGTGCTGATTGTCTCCGAACTTAAAGCGACATCCACATTTAGTCCGTTCCTCTGATACGTGAAATTGACGCACACTATAATGAGATATAATAGTTAAATTTTTTTATTTATTATTTTAAATGTAAATTTTAGAGACTCACAATCTTTTTCCTTTCTAGTATAAAGAATCATCACGCTTTGACAACAAGAACAGGAGAAAGACATAGAGCAGTTGCATGATTGTCGAGAAGCCAAAACTGTTCTATAAATCAGGAATCCTCTTGTTATGCTAGTGCCTAATAAAAGTTTTTTTCTGTCAGTTTTTTGAAAAATTTTATGTTTAGAATTTATTTTATTACATTAATATGTAATAAAATAAATTCCAAACATGCATCTAAAAATTATATACAATATTCAACAATTGACAAAATATTTTAATTATCAATAAAGGTACCATTTAATTATTTATTTAAGAATTAATATTGCATTTGAGAAGATATATAAAAATCCCGTCCGATATTATAATCAAAAGTCGAAATAATTGCTAGTACTAACTTCTATTGACAGGAATAACTTCGCGAATGAGGCACAACCAGATGAAGATAAGTGCACCGATACTACGCAGATCCATATTTGCATATTACGGTATTTGTAACAAACGCACACGTTCGTCGTAATTAGATTATTAACAAGCTCCAACGACGTCTCGTTTTACACTAAACGCTTTCTGCATTTTCACGTTTCGTTCACCGTATGCAGGACGCAATTACGGGCTATTGTGAGCCTATTGTATTGTAAGCTTTTAGAAAATATCGGGAACGTTTTGTCCACTCTGAATTATGTACGGGCGTGAAATTCACTATTATGTTTGTGCATGCAGCATTTCTTCTCTACAGTATGCGAAATAAAAAAAATTATGTGTGCATGCGCTCTTCCAATAAAAAAAAATACATCCGCACATGAAATTATACATGCACATCTTTTTTCTTATATTATTTAATATGTATTTAAAAAATTATATAAAACAGAAGAAGTTATCATCAAATGAAGAAGTTATTATCAAATCACATAATAAATTTTAAGAATGTTTGGAAAACGTTACAAAAGTATGTTGGATATCGCATATTTTGAGAAGTTTTCCATACACACCTTACTCCAATTCTAAACTCATTCACAAACGTTTCAAAGACGTTGCGCGAAAAGCGGCAACAATTAAATCTCTACATCTCCTTTTTAAAAGAGGAAAAATCAAGTTTAATGATTCTTTATATAAATGTATACAATTATTTATTTATTAAAATAGGTATAATAACAATGAACATGGCACATAGTAACTTATAGTATCATTAGTATCATATGTAGTACCTTGTAGCATTATTATTATCTGTTATCAAAAAGTATTTTTAGAATATGTCATCATCGTCATCGTCGTAGTCATCATCATCGTCATCATCATCGTCATCGTCGTCGTCTTCATCACCCGGAAAAAATTCTACTTGGCCTAAACCACCTCCATCCTCCGGTTTCAACAAAGCTAATCCATTTGAACCAAATCTAAAACAGTCTAAACTAACCTGCGGAAATAAACAAAAGCGGATAAAATTATCCAAGTCTTTTATGATTATTTACACACGGAAAAAAGGTGTTGTATTAACAGCATTATTTTTAATTGGAAATAATTTATTAATTCAATAAATATTAATTTTTGTTTTGTTAAAACAAAAGCATGGCGCATTGAATTAACAAGATTATTTTGAATTTAGATTTATTAAAATCTAATGTTAACACAAGATTTTTTTTTCGTGAGCATGAAAATATCAAAATTTTATCTGCATTTGTCAGTTTTAAAAATACGTATATAACTAATTAATAATACTTTTCAAGCAATAAACTCTCAAATCTGACCTTAAACAACGTAGTATCCCGGAATTTTCCTTCCATATTGAGACACATATGAATATTTCTGCCTTGGAAATATATGTTATAAAACCTGACGCACGCTCTAACGATCGGTAGCCTCGGTACAGGAACACAGATCGGTCTAGGATTCTTTCCTACAAGGATAAATTGAAAATAACAAGATAAATTAATGAAGAATACATTCATTTATCTCTTTTCTAGAAATCTTTTGATTAATTAATTATTGTTTTATATTTTATACATAAGTGCTTACCGGAAACAGTTCTTGTATAAAGAACTCTGTCGTTCATCATGATATTAGCGGTGAAACTGAATTCGTCAGGATCGTACGTGATATTTACACAAGCTTTCTGTTTCCACGTGTCGTACAGGATCCTCGAGCAACATCCGCAGACGCCGCCGCCGCACTGGCAGGGTCCTTGTCTGGTCGCGGTGACCGTGCCGTTTCCCGTTGCTGAAGAATTCGAGGCCTGCCTCAACAGCATCTTCAGTTGCTCCAGATCTTCCTGCTGCGATCTCGAGAATTCTTCGAGCTCACTGCTAACAGTTCCTATCGTAAAACTCTCGTCGACCCCCGATTCCAGGTGCGAGCGTGATTGCGCGAGGACGGTGATCAACAGCACCCAGCAGGCGGCCCTCATCTTGCGTTCTTGTCCGGCGGTTCAAACGAAACAAGAGGACATCTCCTCGAGATGTGCTTCCTTGCTGGGCGATTGAAACTTGACTGGCCGGTTAACGGACATTTCATACTGACCCAGTTTTACGGTGAAATTTAGGCTTGGCTCGCTCGTCAGCGTTTTGTGATTGACTAGAACTTGTCATGGAGAAACGACAGGATTGCATTGCTATCATGTATCTCGAATATCTCTAATCGTTAAATACGACAAGGATAAGATATTATTTTAAGCCAGAGTTCTATAAATTTTATTAGTAATTGGTTTAATATGATTCTTTACATCGAAATAACGTGAAATTTTCGACAACATTTATAATTAAAGCAAGAACTTTATTTTTAACAAAGGAAAGAAACGAATTAATTTGTAAAAATTAAAACTTACATTTATTCAATGTATTTTATAAAATAATAAGGCAATTTCGAAGATATGGTTGCAATGTACATTTTATTTTCAGGAATGCATACATATGTAATAATAATTAAAACATATTAACTGATAAATATAATAAATACATTTATAGCATCATAATGACTCTTGTATGTGTATAATTTTACAATTACGTAGACATTACAACTTTAACTGGCCAATATTATTTTCCTCCTCGGGCGTCAGACTCGAGTTATGATTATTTGGCGCTTGAATTTCTGGCTCGAAGTCCACTTGATCGTACACTTCCGGCCCGTTCACTTCCGGCATGATCACTGCCAGTTGCGCCGGCTGACCATTACCGTCGTCGGGCTTCATCCAAGAGATCCCATCCACGCCAACTTTTACACAGTCGAAATGTAAAACCATGATCGGCCCCAACATTCCAACATGTACCTCGAAATCAATGCACGCGTGCAGATTTCTGCCCAACATGTAGACATCGAAGAAACGCACGCAGATGGACGCGGGAAAGGGAACAGTGAAGGGCACGCAGAACGGTGGTGGATTCCTGCCTGCGAATGCAATTAGAAAGCGAAAAAGAATCTAATATTAGTTCCTTCATTAACAGGACGCAAATGAAAATGATCTCAGGCTATAAATATATTACATGAAAGTTATTTAGTTAGAGTTACTCACCAGATATGGCACCCGTGCTAATAACTTCTCTGTTGTTTAGTACAAATTTGAATTTAATGGCCGAGTCCTCGGGGAAATAGGTGAAATTGGTGCACGCGTTTTGGTTGAGGCTGAATCTAGTTATGTTGATGCCGCTGCAACAGCCACAGGTGGGACCGTCGCAGTCGCATTTTATACCACGGAAACCAACCCCGGGAAAAGGATTACGACCACCATACTCCAATGCGCCTTGCAATGGCATATGCGTCTTCAGATTGTAGAACACCATATTAAATTGGGATAAGTCTGAAAGAAAATATAATGCTTAAAAAGTATATTAGAAACGCGAAAGAAACCAAATATTATCTTGCTTTCTTTAAAAAGAAATGACAATGTTTTACAAAGATTATTAAAAAGCAGAAATAATTTATCTAAAAGAATACAATGTTTCTAATTAAATGTGCATATTATCTTCAATTCATGCGATTCTCACGTAACAACAATAGTATCTTCATTTCTGTTGCAATATAATAATAATATATTTATTCTATATATTTCGTTTATTTTTACGTGAAAAAATATTTCTCACTAATTTTCTATTTTAATTATAAAAAAGCATTTATACATAAATAGGAATTTTATCAATCTTTCGCGCTTAAGTGCTGCTTTTATTAACAAATGGCATTGCTAATTTTTCTACAAATTTTTATTGTTAAAAGTTTAAAATATTAATTGCAGAAAACTGTTTTAATCTTCTCACCATAATTGTTGATCATATAAGTGCCTGCAGAAATGTTCTGGACTTCTAAGGCCAGAAGAGATATGAAAAGCCACTTAGATAGCATGATCGCACAGCTGCACAACCTGCACGCTTCAATGCCAACGGAAGACTGAAATTGGGCGCACGTTGGACCAAGACTCAGAGGCGCCAGGTTCATTAATTATGTATCAACTTTCCATTGAAGGTAAAATAAGAAAATGCTCGATTGAACATTGTCACCATTAAGTGATGTTTTACGACCAAGTAGTAATCAAGGACGAAGATAAACCTACTTTTACTTTTATTAAAAATTTAAGCTTCATGACTATTAAATGACTAATTAAATTTATGGGAGATTCGGCGATCGAAAAATTTAAAGAAATCCGAAACATTGCAGACAAATATGATGCACGGAAACAAAAAAATTAGTTTTCATTTTTCAAATTTGATAATAAAAATGTATTAGTTTAATATAACATTATCCAAGTGTCTATTCGAGTGCTCTCGTTACGCAACAAAGAAATTTAAGATTTCATCATTTCAGAAAATATTAAAGATAAGAATCCGCTTATCTTAATATCATGTGCTTTTAAATCTTAAATCATGTGTTACCATACCTGAATTGAGTAAAACCTATACCTTGTTTGTCTACTAGTATAAAACTCTTATCTTTAACATTGTCGGTTTTACATTTCGTACATATTAAACAATGTCAAATAATCCTAAATCTCTCTGTGACGCAACAAAAGAGCTCGAATAGCTGATTGTGTCCTATGAAAACGATCTGTTACATTATTTGTGTAAAATTACTCAATTGTGTAAAACTATTTAAATAAGCATTGTTAGACATATTTTTTTATCGTATCTTGGCAAACCTCGTAAAAATTATTATTAAACCTATTAACATATTTTACAATAATTATTTTGTAATATCGAGAATTTTCTGACAGAATTGATTTTACTTAATCTGGAAATATATTAAATCTTAATGTATTATATAAAACATTTTTATGCATACAAAGAATTAATAATTTTTTTTAATAATTTAAATAATTTTAAATTGGCACTCTATTCAATAATTTATTATACTGCTGATTTTAATGTCGAAAATTGAAAACAAAATTAGTAACTATGAAAGGCACATGACATACGTACAGCGCATTTTATTTATTACATTTAAATTTATTTATTACAGAATCAATAAATAACTTAATACATACATAAATCATAAATAATCATTTGCTCTTAATAAATAACGTTAAGCTAATCGAGCAATTTATTATGGCTGAGGTCACGAACAATTCATATGTAAGTCTTCCTTATAAAGCTTCCTGTCCATCCAAATTTTTGGATTACATAAAAAGAATCACCCCCCTCCCCTAGGATCTTATTTCCGAGACGTAAAAATCTTCTATTTATGCAATTCTATTTGAGCCTTTTTTTCAAGAAAGCTCTTCCATCTTCGCTATAAGATCTCATCAGTCTCTATATTATTCAATAAATAAAACATTAACTGCGTAAAAAAAAACAAGATAATTGTGATAGAGAAATAAACAGCTTAGTTTCCAATAAAATCAATTAACAGCTATCGAAATGAATGATCTTTTTTCTATGATTATCATTATGAGATAAATAAGAAAAAGGTCGTGAAAAAACACGCACCCGCTATTTTTAACCCATCACAAAATTACGCGTTGAGAAACATTGACTCTTGTAATCTTATCGTTAACAAACAGGCCGCACTGTCACCACCATACCAATCCACCGAATCTTCAACAAATTGTTCTGCTGATCCGAACAAAACGCTCCCCGAGTTTTGTCGAATTCATGGCCAGATAAGAAGGATGAGCTTTCTTCGACTTCCAATTATCCTACTGACTGGAGCAGTGATCTGTACACTTCAAAGCCTCGTGATCTTGCTCTGACGAGTTTCACTGGAATGCCTCTTCCTGGCAAGAAAATCCAATCCAAAGTCGTAATCCTCATTATCCTGCTTGTGAACGCTAGTCTGATTTGTCTTCACGTTCTCTTTGCTCTTCTTACTTTTTCCAGTACCTATAAGAGCACTCAACATGGCGTCTTCTTCCTCGTCGTCATCATCATCATCTAAATCGTCCAAATCAATATCCTCCGCCTTCTCACCCTCCTCGTCATCGTGATCCTCGTGCTTCTCGTCGTCGTCGTCGAATTTATCTTCGTCCTCCTCATCTTCGTCTTCGTCTTCGTCATCCTTATCGTCGTCGTCGTCCTCGAGACTTTCGTCGTCTTCGTCATCGACATCCTCATCATCGTCATCCAAAATGTCATCGTCATCATCTTCGTCCTCATCCTTGATGGGCTTCTTCACTGGCTTCTCAGGATCATGGATGGCATTGACGCTGGTCGACGTCACCGTGGGTTTCTTCTTATCTCCGACGACTCCTTTCTTCACTTTGTTAGCGATAGGCGCCTTATCGGGTTTCGCGGTGTACACAACTTTGTTAGAGGATTCCGTGATCTGTTCCTTGTTTTCGTCGGTATTGTCCTCGGTATTACTCTCCTCCGTCAATTCCGCGTCTTCCACTTCCTCTTCTTCTGCCTTGTACGGTTCTTGGGTGCTGTCGTCGTGTTCCTCGTAATTATTTTCCTGGTCGTTGTTGAAGGTAGGCAGCTCTTGATCCAGCAATCCCGGCACGGGAGTTGTTGGCCGCGCTAAAATCGGTATAGTAAATTCCAACAACGGTGCCACGGTGGTAGGTCTGGGTCTTGATACCGCGTCGTCGTCGCCCGTGAAAATATCCAGCAGAGCACTGAAGCCCAACAGGTCGTCATCGTCGTCATCATCGTCTGACTCCTGTGCACCACCTTCCGAGTCGGGAACGGAATTCGTGATGGCTCCTTCGTCATACTCTTCATCGTCGTCGTCATCATCCGAACCAAGCCCGAAAAAATCATCGTCGTCGTCTTCCTCTGAAGTGACCTCTGTCTCGACAATTGGAAGTGGCTCGGCTGGTCGAAGCTTCAGACCTTCTGGACCGAATCTGAAATTTAAGATCAAATAATGACATGTGGCTTTCAATAGTATTTTAACAAACAATTTGCATATTAAGCCTTATTAATTCTTTTTCTTAGAAATACTTGTAAATTTAAATTTAAAAAAAAATTCAGATCTACTACTATTACATTTTTATTGATTTTTTTATATGTACCTGAAACAACTAACGCGAAGAGTAGCTTCCAACTCGTAAGGGGATTGCAATTCCAAACCGAGACATGCTTTGAAGTGATTCTTCGCATCACGTTGAATGGAATAAATTCTGCCGCAGAATTTGGTGAAGCCACCCGGTAGCGGTACGCACACAGGCTTCGGATTTTTTCCTGAAATTCATAATTTTTTCGAAAGTTTTATCAAAATGTTAAATAATGCATAAGTCTGATAAATAAAAATAAAAGATAAAGAAATAAAAAGAAAGAAAATAAAAAAAATCTTTAATTAAAACAATTTCATTAAAATGTTATTTTAAGATGTAGTCGTCTCAGCTACCTGTATCATCTATGTATCATGATATCTAGAACGTGTCTAGTTCAAACAAATCGAGGTCGTCAAACAAGATAAAAAAAAACTAACACACTTGACATCCTCGAAAAATCGTCTGGACAAATACTTTCGCTCCGCTAGATTGACACGAATTCGTCGAGTGGCGCCTGCCAACATTACCGTTGACTTCGTAATCCATTTTTTTTTTCATAAACACACACCGGAGAAATCGATCTCGCGCATACGGAACTGGCACGACAATGTGAAATTTGCCCGTAACGGTGCAAACGTTATTTTTTATATAGTTATATTGCGTAGTTTCGCGTTCTTTAAAAGGAAGTAAAAGTTTCAAACGCTGTACACACAATCTATCGATAGGTCCCACTGACAGTGACATACACGCGCCGGGTGAAAGTCGGATTATAACTTCCTGAAGCGTTACGCTAATATGTATCCATTGAACATTGATTTACGCTCAATTAACACACTTTTCTCGTCAATACTGTCGAGCGTGCGGTGCATGTGCGTGATTCATTTTTTTACATGGCACGCGACGTAAAAATTATCTACCGAATAAAGAGAAGCATGGTGTTCATGTTTTCTACTTCTTTTCATAGTTTGTATTAACGATAATATATTATATTAAATCGATTATTAGAATTACTTTGAATAAATTAATTATTCAAGGGATCAATTTTATTAGCAAGTTTGCTACAATTTTGTTCCTATGTTCTTTTTTTAATGTAAAATTATACTTTCAAACTCAGTCCTTTAAATTTGATTTATAATAAATTCAGGAAATAACAGAAAATACTAATTAATTAAAAGAAGCAGCGAATTGTTAATCATTACTAAATGTTCTGAATATAATTACCGTTAACAATTGTGCTGGTTAATATGTTGTCACCGAAGCTCAACTGGACTGCCAAATTGTCACCTTGAAGGTATTGCAGCGAAGCGCATCCTAAAATTTCAGAAACTCTCGTCAGTAACGTAATACATTCATAAAAAAAAATATAAATTTCACTATGGAGAATAAATTTCACATAAAATGTATTTCATCTATTTCACATAAAATGTAACGACATGAAGCACAATATATGATGGTTAATTAAGCAACGAGGTATTGTAGATAACAAACGCATTATAGGATACTTCCCGCATTGCACTTTCATTTTTCGTGTACAATTGTATTGCGTGATAATTACCCGGTCCTTTCAGCTGCACGAGCGGTATGTGAAAGTCCCGGCAGCAATTACAGATGTTCTCGTTGCAGGTGCAGTATCGGTTCACGCTGTCGGTCGCCTGTTTTAGCGACATTGTCGTCAAGTCTATGTCACTTTGCTTCACATTATTCGCAGCACGAGCCACTCGATGCGTCGCCTCATTGCGATCTGCGAACATTTTGTAATTCAAGTCCGCTTTAGACGATCTATAATTCATATTAGAATTTAGGAGAGAGTCCTATTTATAATTTTATATACCGCGGAATACAAAAAACATTTAAAGACACACACATACATATGAAATATATATTAAAATACACATAAAATTATAAATAAAATTCTATCCTGAAATGTGATTTATAATTGTAAATTATAGAATCTAAAGAGGCTATAACATGATTATTGTTTTTTTCTTTTAATTATATCTAATGAATCTATGAAATCTGTATCAAAATTAATTTTCATTTTTCAGAGTTTTATTCGATTTATTTTTGCTTGTTTTGTATTATTTTGTTTATTTTTTCCTGCAATTTGTTTTTCTTACCAATTACTCGACCGTAAGCCGCGAAAGCCACCAACAAAAGGATCAGCAACAGCTCGAAAATCGTCGACAGTCGCATCCTTTCGCTCTGTTCTGAAAACAAAGCCGAGAACATGTAACGTGATTGTAATATTATACTGTGAAAAATGCTCATCTCATATGCAGTAGCACGCACGTTCCAAAATCTCATTACAGTTTCTTTCGGCCAATTCTGATGAAGGCGCGACAATAGAAACTGTAAACGAATTCAAGATTTTACGCGCGTGCCAAAGTCAGAAAAAAATTGCACCTAGTTTCATACCTGGTTTACGTATTTTTTCTTATTACATAATTAAACATTATTTCCAAGAGTCGAATTTTTTAACAAATAATAGTCAATATATTTTTAATGGTAAGTTTTTTCCATTTAAATCGGATTTTCATTTTTTAAATTATTTTTATTTTACTAGTGATGAAAAAGTAATTTCTGCAGTGTTAAATAATTTTAAAGACAAAATTCAAAATATATTTTTTTGATGATGCAGAAAAATTAATTTATTGTAAAAATGTATTGAAAGGCCAATTATACTGAAAAATGAAAATAATTCTTTTATTTTATCATCTTTTTATGGATCGGAAACTTTTAAACATTGCTATATATTTTTCCATTCAATTACTAGAATTTTTCTCGAAAGCTTGTTTCGTCAATGAAAGTCTTTTGAGATTATGCTTTTCAATTTTACGCAGACTGCATTTAATTTGCCGCTCATAAAGAGCACATAAAGAACACAAGAGCAGAAAAAGGAGTACATTGAACGTGTTTCTTCCGCCTTTCGATGATTATCCCATAGTCGGCGTGAACAATAGAGACACTCGTTCCGCTCATCAATCGTCGAGATAGAGCGGCAATTTCGTTTCCCTTCTACTACCTGGATTCATTGAAACATCTCTACCAGAGCAACGTGACATTTTGATCTTTCGGATAAACAATCGGACAAATTGTCCCATAAACGCGGCGAAATGTATTCCCTTCTTCCGGTCTCAAACGCGAGTTCCTCTCGTACGCTTGCGACCGGTTGACCCAAATCCCGGTCACGGTCAAAGGCGTGCGTCAGAAAGGCGCTTACTCGAGAGACTCGATGGCGGACTTTAGTAGCACGTTCGAGGAAACGCACGACTTTACGCGCGAGACAGACACTTGTGTCACCGTTATAAACCACGTTACATATGGTCAAGGTGTTGGATACGGTCGGCCCCGCGCTTCGCGACGTGTCGTCGATCGGTGAAGATCGATTCCTCACGCGTCTCGTGCGCAAACCAAATCACGGAAGTGACAGCGCGAGAAGTTAGATTCAGCGCAGACGGTGATCGATGAAATGATTTCTAGGATTTGCTTCATCTGTTCGCACTCTGTTAGCTTGTTTTATTAATGAGGAGAGATAAATAATAAATATTTTACACGAGTAATACATATGTGTTACATAATACGTATGGCAGATCTGGGTTGTACGATTAAAATTTAATGGCGCAAATGTGTAACATTTAATTCCCGGATAATTCACTTCAAGCAAAGTCAATTTATATGCATATAAAAAACCGGAGAATAAGAGATATCTGTTGCTTTTATGTAAGCTCCAATCTATTAATTAATATTAATGTGATTTATTAATATTAATTTATATTAATGTGTTATTAAATGTTTATATATAGGGACCATAGATTGCAATATATAAAATTTTGTGAGGATTGTTTAAAGAATCATGAAGTACGTTTAAAGGACCAATTGCCAGGCGTTTCCTCGTTTTTATCGCGGCGCATTTCCCAGTTTTCTCAAATGTCCCTAACGCACAAATTGTAGCTGACTCTACCCACCTGTGGGCCGTTGAGAAGAAATCCGAGGGGGCAACCGTGCTCGTGCTCTCCTGTCTCCTGCACCCTACGGCTCTTTTTCCCTGACTCTTCGTCTTACGGAGGCCAATGTCCAACTGAAGATGCCGCCCAACTCCCCCCAAGGTTTCTTTAAAAGTCGGTCAGGCCACCACCACCTGTCCGCCAGGCCGCTGCTAGGATTATTAAACATTCTAATGCGCTCTAGGTAAATCAAAGGCGGCCCCACGCCAACCACGTCGCGTCGCCTGCTTCCGATCCTCCGTCGTCCTTGATCAGACCACGGCCACCGATGGCCGTCGCTGTCGTCCCGACGACGAAAGCGGGAAGTCCACTTTTCCATCTCCCCGCGAACCGGTGCCAGGTGCCCGTGGTACCCACGGATGAATGGAGGATGGTTCCGGATGATTCAACTCGCACGAAAATACCTGCGCGGGAGGGGAGTCACGCCGGTGACTTCCGACGTCCTTTAATTGCATCCGGATTCCGGCAGAAAAAGTGACAAGTTGCCCCGGGGACGTGACAGTCTTCGCGGCGAGTTTATCTAAACGCGTTTAGATTGTGTCACAAAAGGTTGACATACGGGATGAAAATTCTGAAAAATATTTTAAGGCGAAACATGAAAAATCATATCAAAGTATCAAAGTATTAGAAATTTTCAAAAATATCATTTTTCGGCAAACATCCAAGAAAACCAATATTCACAAAATTTTCTAATTTTTGAAATTAGATTTTATTATATTTAATATTCTAATTTTTTTTGTTATTATAAGCCAATATTTTATAAGTCAAAATATTAATTTGAATCCTCATAAAATCAAATTAAATCGCGGCATATGTAAAATGAGATTTTATGAGCTACAGGTTCTAATTAATTTGCGACTATAATAACGTGACCTACTATTTTCTACCGATGAAACTGTATCGCATCGATGACTCGCAATGCATGTACGATTAGCGTAAGTGACATCAATTCTTTATTCGCTTTGCACATACTAATTGCTTTGACATCCATATTATCGTTTCATGTACCCAGTTCCTGGTAACCAGTAAATTTCTCTAAATTTGTCGAACAGTTGTTGAAAAGATAATCAGCAATTTAAAAAATCCTATTAACAAAATTTAGTATTCTTTATTACACTAAGAAAAAAAAATCGTTTGTACGAACTAAATTTGTATAGTTGTTTAACCCAATGGTTGATTCAACAATTTTAGTTTTTTTTAGTTGGTTTTTTAGTTGCAAAAAAAGTATAGTTTATTCATATAATACTTTATATCATTGTAATAATGTTTAGTTGAACATATCGGACTAAATATTTTAGCTAGATGAAATATATTTCGCGTTTTTCAATAATTTTTTTCCTCAGTGTAGAATCTTTTTTCTAATATTTTCTAAACAATTCTTTATTATACTAAAGTAAGTTAAAAGTAAAATTATAGATGTCAAAAATGTATACATTATGTAAGTCAAAAATCTTATACGAAATATATAATATACAATATTATAAAATATATAAAGTTCCAGCTCTACAAGATTTTTATCCTTGAAACAACTGGCAACCTTGTCGTTAAAAAGAAATTAGAAACAAATATATAACAATGAAAGTTAATACCATTAACCAATTATTTAAATTGTTCTAAATATTTTCTAATTTTTGCACAGAGACACGGCACGATCCTCCGACGCAGTAAACTCGTGCCAGCCGCGAATACCACGGTTCGCGACACAAATTCTAACCGAAGACCCACTTTCGTGCGCGTCCAGTCTCTCGCGGGAGAAGAAAGAGAAGAAAAATATCCGGAACGCGACGAACGACACGAGTACAGGCGCAGAAATTAATGCAGGTGCTCGCTCGTACGTACGTACGATTCGTTTATTTGTTCGTACGTTCGTTCATTCGCTTCCGATCGATCCTCAGAATCGTGTTTTGGTTAAGGAGGGGCCTTTCTCCGGTTAGTGGGTCGAAGAAAGTAGTGGCCACCAGGAGTGGTTCACCTTGGTTAATATTTGTTCGTTCCCCGGTGCCCGGCCGGGTCGCCGATAGCGATGGCGTCAAGCTTATCGCAAGTAGCGCGGCTTATAGGACAATACTCTATCCCTTTAAGAATACTTCGAGAAATAACAGAAATATAAGGAAGAGAGTCTTGAATAAAGATAATTCAAAATTGTTCAATAATGATACTCATAGAATAAATATTCCAAATTTTTAGGCGCATTTTAAACGTCAAGCAAATGTTTAATACAATGTAAAATAATTTAGTTTAAAATTCGTAATAATTATTATCAAGTTAGTATTATTATTAATAAATTATTTAGTTTAAAATACATAATAAGTACTTGAACGGAAACCATTCTTGTTTTAAAAACCAAAAGTGTATTTCTTCAATGATTATAGGATCAAGCGTGAATTAACGCAGCGCATCGATTTGATCCCATCGCTACTCATCTCGAATATGATAACTCGAGCTTCGGGGGTTCCTAAGTCGACGATGAACGAGACGCATGACCCGGAAATATGTCGGTCATCCCGATCAGGCGGGGGGCAAACAAGTTTTTACGTAACGTCGTGGGATAAGCGTCATTCAGAGGCCGCGTCCCGGCTTCCCTCCGCGGTTGCATCGCGTTGCGGGAGAGAAGAAAATGAAGGAAAAAAAAAGAATCGTGGGCGATTCCGAGATACACTCGCTGGCGATTAGATCCGCGATTAAGGCGGAGCAATCGCGTGTCCGTGACATTGACGTCTCGTGCCGTTAACGGCACGACGGCTATTATTTGCGCAATTATCTAACCGACGATCGTTTCTGCGGCGATGATCGATGACAGAGCGGATTACGAGCGTGCCGCGTCCGAGTCGTTCCCTTCTTCTGACGTAATTCCGCAAGCTGCGGAGAGAAATCGCTACTTTTTTTCCCCCAGCCCACTTAATCCTCGAAATTGATTGGAAAAAAATAGTAATCTACATTTCGCGACCTCGTCTCATGACTCCGTTGAGCGTCGTTCGACACATTTTACGCGAATTTCTAACGCGAGAAAAAATAAAATAAATTTTATAAGCGACTAGAGAAAGTCACGCATTTCTGCTGTTATAATGAATCGGGTCTATTTCAGAAAGGAATGTTCCCCTTCGAAGGAGAGTGTCTTTTCACTCAGATGATTTCTGCGGTCACGTCAGAAGACATTTCGCTTCGTTTCTCGTCTTTCGTAGTCACGCGTGGCGAACCGCACCCACGCTCGCTTGAAGAAAAGAAAGATATCACGAACGCGACACGCTGTGCAATCGATAGGACGGAATCGTAAGTGATTTTGCAGACCGCGGCTTCTTTTTCAAACGGTGAAAGCCGAGGAGAGGGTCCTCAAGAAAAGAAGAGAAGTCCGGCGCGTTATTAAGTTAGAAAACACTCGTGCGCGAAGTAAGTCGAGCCTTTTTGGCCACGTTACACACGTTAGAAAGTGCTGTTTTGTTTACGGAACTCTTGCAGAGTAATTCCGTACTGAAATTTAAAGAGCAAGAGATCAACAATGTCGATTATTAAACTCGAAAGTAGATCGAGTTTAAAAACGTTCTAATCACACGAAGTCGCAAGTCACAATTGCATGATTGTTTGGCGAAATATTGAAAATATCTTTCAATATCCATCTTCGACCATTTCAATGTTGTTAGATTTATCTATCTAATGAGTAACTACTTTCAAAATTTTTTTAAAATTATATCTATCAGAAATTTCAACTTTGTCACAGATAAAAAATTTATGACATTTTAATAATTTCCACGCTCCAATTACGGCTCTGCCATAAAAATAAAGAAAAAAGAACGTCAGAGCGTGAAGACGCCTTGAAGTGACAATCCTCGGGAAGAATTTCCAAAGAAAGAAGCTGCACATTTTCATTTCTTCCGCTTTCGACAAAGTTTCCCGAAAATTGCAGACACATTAAGTCTCGAGTCTTCAAAGCTCGAGCGACAGCCAAGGAAAAACCGTCCTCGAGCTCGTCCATCTTCAGCATCGCGGACAATAATCCCCGAAGAGTAGCCCAGTACCCTCTGTCCCCCATTCGTAGCCCTATGTCGACGCGCGCGCTCGCGTCACGGAGGGGCACGGCACGCGGCTGGCGAGTACCCCCCTCGGTACCAGGCCGACGGTGGAAGGAGGTCACCCGGTCACCCAGATGAGGTTCCTTGCCCGCCGTTTGTTGCCCCCTCGTCGCGTCGCGCGCGCCGACGGTGGCCAGCCGGGGTGCCCCACCGACACGACGGTCCTGACCAATCCTGTCCCCTGTTTTCGTGCCGACCGCCGAACCGGTCGGCGATCCGGCACCCGCGGTACCGGCGCCGTGTCCAGATTTAAGCTTCTTCTTTGCCGGGCAGGATCTCCGAAGATCTCCTCACACTCGCGCGGTTAGTTTAATTTTTGAGCTCGTCCGTCACTCGCGCGGTCACGACACCGCGCGATCCCGATCATCCCGAGACTGCCTTGGCTCGATTCGAGGGATCGAGCGCGAGCGTTCACCCCTGCCGTGAAAGGGACGACGGTCTTGCTGAGTAACGATATAATTTTGGAGAACACGCCATGGCTGTGAGGGCCACGATTCTGGTGCTGATGGTCACGCTGGTGGTCGTCGCGTCCGCTGGATTGCTCGGTGAGCTGTTCCGGACAAAATGCGATTTAAGAAAACGCTAGTGCGAGGATTCGGGTCCGCGCGGGTGGCCGCGGACGCGCGCCGGAGATTTCAACGCGCGCCTGCACGTGTTTGCCTGCCGCTCGGCGGCGACTGCGATTGTTGTTTTGCATCGTTCACGTGATAAACGCGATTGCAAAAAGGACCATTGCTTACATGACCGGTTACTTTCTACTTTGAAAAACGAAATGTTGACTAGCATTTAATTTATCTCGTTCGATAAAGTTAACTTGTGCCGTGAATATTAAGTGCCGTGTAATTTATTGTTGGAATAAATAATCTTTTTTACTTAATGTTATTTCGTCGGAAAATATTGACAGTCTTATTAAAGAGAAAGCTACTTTTCCCGATATAAAAATTTTTTAACTAGAAAGTACTTCATTCCTATTGTGTTTTCCATCTTCAAGCAGACAATATTTTTCTTTAGCACCATTTTCGAATTACCGCTCCGTTTTGAATAAATGATAAATGTCTCCGGATGAGAATTAAAATTAGATACGTTCTCTAATTTCACTTTCATCCTGTAACGTTTGATTCTAAGCCGCTATTGTCTCTTGACGGTCGTCGTGCGACAAAAGATGCGCTCAAAACTGTCGCATTCGATCTCGACACGGCGCGAGAAAGTCCCCGCCGATGGAAATCTACGGGCAGTGGCACACTTAGCCCGGCATCCAGGTGTAGCCCCTCGATCCACAAACGCGGGCATAAACGTTTCAAATGTCACAGTCTGATTCGTCATTCCTCCGAGAGGAGAATCCAGAGGAAACTTTTACGACGCGCCGGTGAAACGCGTAGAAATTTGGCTTCCATTTGACTTTCGATCGGCGGCACGACTTTCATTTCGTTCCGATTTCTCTATTCCGAGTTTCTCTGCGGCGCGCCGCGTCCTTATCTCTCGCACACTCGCACAGGCGCGCGCACACATACACACACATGCGTTTCCTGCCCCACAGAGACCCTGCTTTCGTGGGACCTGCCGGAGGTCGAGGCGAGATCGACCCCGCCGCAGTCCAAGTGCCTGTGCCAGACTTCCGGTTGTCTGTGCTGCGTCGAGCTGAACTTGACCGCCACGATCGACCTAGGCGGCCCAGCTTGCATCAACATCAAGCAGAAGGAGCAGAATATTTCGCTAAATTTGAGCTACGGCGACAATCCAATTCACAACGCGACGATAAGGCTCGGCAAGTAGTCAAATCGTAATGATAAAGAAAAACTTTTTATGTATTGAGTTTTCTGTATTAAATTTATTGATATAACATTATCAAATTGCAATTTAAATTATTCGTTTAAACTTAGTACATTAAATTGGATTAAAATTGAACTGAAAATATTGATTAAATTTCTTGCAAATTTAAAAGTTTCGCAATTCCAGTTTATATCTATCAATATCCATTGCAGCAAACAAATGATAAATTGATTTAATTAAATTTGCAATTGTCGATATTTGTCTTCCTGTAGCGAACGCGGCCAATAAACCGACATGCATGAACCTGTTGTCGGATTTGGCGCAGATCTGCGCGCGATTTACATCGGTGAAGCAGTCCGACGTCGGTGGCTATGACGGCTGCATGGTAATCGAGCCGGCTTTGTTGGGCACGCCGCAAGCCATGTACCACATAGGATGCTTCAATTTCCATCAGGGTGTCCGACAAGCGGAGGTCTCCGCGTAAGTATAATAATCTTTGCGATCTCTTCTAACTCGAGAAGACATGTAAGAAAATCTCGAGAAAGAATTTCTTGTTACTTTCTTTCACAGCATCACGGAGACAACGGAGCCCGCTGAGAACGCGGACGAAGAGGAAGACACTTTGAACACCGACGAACTGATCGCCGCGGTGTCCGCCAGCGCTGAACAGGGTATCGCGCTGTTCACTCAGTGGCTGGGTCTCAATCTGAATCCGAAGCTGAATCTCACCAATAAGGAGAACGGACAGCAGGACCATCATCAACAGCGAATGACGAGCAACGAACAGACAGCGGGACAGTCGTCGATCGATGTGTCCTCGAGATCGGCCCGCAATATGGCCGACTCCATCCAGAACGAGAAGAGCGACGAGCGGTTCAAGCAGCTGCTGAGCGCCCAGGACAACGTCCTGAAGGGCTCGGCGACCATCGGACAGCCCCACGGCGCGGAGACCACGTTTGTTTACTCTAAGCCGAATGATCTGATGGCCGAGAGAAACGCGACCGAAGAGGCCAAGAGGAAGCTCGAGGAGGAGGCCGTGGCGCCGCAGCACCGCGTCGTGGTGCCGAAGGAGTCCAGAAGGGGCGGACGGGCGTACAACATTCATCAGCACGTGAACGAGATCTGAGCCCCCGGAGCTCCGTACGATCGGTATCCCGATGCAGGAGACTGCCGGCACAATTCCTTCTTTTAAAGCTAGAGTGCCGCACGTAGACTACACTTGTACGTATGCACGCGGAGCTGGGTGATGAAGAGATCATCGCTTCTCGCTCGACCGTCTCGTTCGTCAAAGAGTACACTCGGCTGCGGTAATACAATCCTCGCGAGCATTACAAATCACGTTCCTCGGTAATATCAAATCTCATCGGAGCTCCGATAATACCGGTAAATTACAATCCGCGGTATTTGTGGAACGAAACAATAGGGAGCACCATAATTTAATCTTCAATAGCATCGCTAGCAAGTAGCTATCGTCTTTATACATTTTATAGTACATAAAGATAAGAGAGAGATAAAATTTTCTTCCTTTTAACAACGGGCTGCATAAGAGTCATTGATAATCCATCGTTTATTGATAATTTCGAAAGCTATTTATAATATATTTAAAGAAATAATTTTTGCAAATTTATTTCATCATTAATAGATTATTTTATTAAACTAGATATTATTAAATCTTTTTACAAATTTTTCTCGCTTTGGTGCGTAGTTTACCCTGCTCTCGTGAGCTTTTTCTATCATATCGATAGATTTTTCTATCAAGTTGATGCAGCCAAAATGTTGGATTCTATTTAAAAATAAAAAAGATGACTTATAGTGTGTGATGTTGAACTGCAAGTCTGATACATTAAAAAAAAAATATATATATATATATCGTATATTCCTTTATCATTTCTAATTTAAAATTGATATATATATATATATATAAATTATGATTGCTTAGTAATTATTTTATTAATAAATACTTTCTAAAGAGAAATTGGAATGGAAAATTTAGATTCAGGCAATTTAATCTCAAATTAAATAAATTCCAATTTGGACATTTTGCAGCTTAAGTAAAATATTGCTTCAATAAATTTTATATCAAAGAAGCGATATCACAGAAAACTTACGACTATTTAGAAGAATGAAATTTAGAAAAATTCAATCTTTCAAAAATAAAAACTAGGACTACAACAAAAAATTAATTTATAGTTTAAAAATGATATTGGAAACAATGTATGAATTTAAATGAAAAATATTTTAAATAAATTATGTATATGCAAATGGATATAATGGATTAATTCAAATGGAAAATATTTTGAATAAATTATGTATATACAAATGGATATAATGGATTCATTATTTTCAAAATCTGATATTTTGACTGCACCAATGCAACAGTTTTAATTTTCAATTAAAATATGCGTCGACGAGTGTTGTTTCGATTTATCGTACGTGCATCTTAATTATTTATTAAACTCACTCAGCTCCTCCAGTATGATCTCCCGCGATTGTGATGTCAATATTTGTTCTCGATTTCATTCCGAAATCGCTTCTGTCGCGATGATATACTAATCTTCGTTAATTACTTACAAGATGTTGACTAAACGTACAATTCTACATTTTACTGGAAAACTAGTTGACTAACTAATCGGCGATTTATTTATTTTAAAAAGGAAAACTAAAAATGAAAATTCGACGACTTAAGTTCTCAGAGATTGGAAGTTGTTCATCAATGGTAGCGTAAGTGTTTTCATTCATATTATACATATATTTCTTCCTCTTTAAATCTATTGTTATTAAGTTTAGAGAAAATACGATGACACAATTTTGCGCCGTCCGTGTACATATTATACAGATTACAAAGATATAAATTGGTGAGCGGAATAAGCTACACGATTGTTGCGAGAGTACCTATATAATTAATTATGCGTATGACACGGAAATAATAAGTAAATAATAAAATATTCACAATATTCATATGTTTGTCTTCGTTGATTTCGTCCTTTTCGATCCTTCTCCTTCTTTTTCCCTTGTCCTCTTTTCATGTCCTCTTTATCGCTTCTTCATTTGTGAATCAGATCATATTACTTATTTCAATCCAAAAGTACGAAGTATACTTTTCATGATACTTCGTGACGTTAAAATTAAACTACTGATCTACACAATCTCTTACGCGAATACGATTATATTATTGGATGTGCAGAAAAGACATCGCATAGAATTCACAAGAATTCTTACAATTAATGTTATATTTTGCCCGATAGAGCATCGTAGAGGTTTACTGGGTAAAAGTTCTACACTATATCACTGGTTCCCTTCCAGAGGTGTCTTTGGACGATTTCCCGTAGGTCAGTTATGCGAAAGCTGCCACGCGCGATAAAATCGCGCGTCCACCGATGCCGTCGTAAATAACATTTATTTCCGTCGTTATCGCAGGCGCGTGCGAGCATCTACAATTAATATGGGAATGTATAATGCATGAGCATCTGTAATGCCGATAGCCGTCTTGATTTTCGCACCGGCGCGTATTCGAGAAAATTACAAAATATCATACATTATTAATGATACATGTGTACATACATACATATAAATATTTCACTTGCAATAATTAATTTAATTATAAAAATTGACAATAATGACGATGAATAAATATTATGCTAACTTCAAGACATATTTTCTAACAATAAGTGTAAACGTATAATATATAATATCTCAGATAAGAACGCATCAGAAAAATTTTAGACTTATTTTAATTTTAAAATATAATGTATAATATATTGCGTAATAATTCTACATCTAAATTTTAAAATCAATA
>VBVR01002307.1:0-23575 GCA_011638315.1 Tetramorium parvispinum
TTTATTTAAATTTTTTAAATAAAAATAATTTAAGAATGGAATTTTTTTATTAATTATTAAATGATTATAATTATTAAATATCCGTTTGAAGGGAAAAAGGATATAAAAAATTTTATCTGCATTATTATTATTCTTTGAAATATTAGTTATCTTGAATAATATTGTAATTGGTATACATTTGTTTCTTACAGATTAACGTTGCATTACAACTCTCCGCCGCTGCGCATCGTGTCAGTGAGTGAAAAATTATCTTTCAATACAAGACAATGAATCTGCGAAATTTTTTATAATACATTTGTATATACATGTGTAAGATGTATAATAGTGTATATAATGTAGATAAAAATAATTATATTAAAAATTCAAATTAATAGCATTAGAATTTTACAAATAAATCGCATAGCTCCATTGCCTCAAAATGGCTACGATAAATTAATGCTAATATTTAATCGTACAATCATTCGTCGATTTATTATGCATACGAGAACTCATATACTAGATACTTGTGCATACATCAAGCTCATAAAACAGAGCTCATTATATCGGTATATCGTTATGCGGGTTGCTTGAAATTTATAGTATAAACTCACAAATATACACTCAAGAAAATTGATAGGAAATATATTTTGTAGAGTCAACTTCAACTCGTCAGTAGAAAATGATCTCAACACTTAAAAGAAAAATGGTTTTTTTATCTGCAGATATCGTATCTCTTGTTACACTTTTTATCAAGTACTTACTCTTACAGGTAAGAATTTTTCAGAAACTCACATTGAACACCATGAAGATACGATATCTTTATAATACTATTTGGACAGTTATGTAGTATTAAGTACACGTCATACAGTTCATTTTTTCGACGCTTAGATAGGAAAACAAATAAAGAGAAAAAAATAAATAATATTATAAAATACTAATATTTTCAAAAACTATTTTTATTTAATTTTTTTCATAATCTTCACACATCAGATGAAGATTGGAGTAAGAGATTTATGTATTTGTATGTAAAATAAAAATAAAGTCTCTCTAATCCTAGTTTAATATATATAAATATTAAAGAGACAGGAAAAATATTTTAATCATGTAGTATATTTTTTTTAGTTAAAGTAATGAAACATCGCGTGCTAATAATTTTTAATATTATTTATCATGATGGCGCACTAACTGAAAATATTTTAATGCGTTAAACTTTCATAGCCTTTTCTTATATATTATACCTACATCTAGTGATAATTTATTTTAATTGCAAATATTGATAATTACATAATAACATCTATGTTAAATTTATTTTAAATAAAATGAGACAGAGAAAAGAAAAAAGTTTCCCCAAAAATATATACATTTATTAATTTTTTATATTTTATAAAATATATTTACATATTTAATATTGCGAGTATCTCGCAAGAGTTTATAATTAAAATGTGCGTAACACTTTAAAAAGCGTTAGGTTTCTTACTCGAGTAATCATATTGCTTCTCAATTAAATAATCTCATAAGCTCTAATCAAAATGCGACTGTTGAACCGCCTAGCGCCTCAAGATTTAAAACCTCCTTCCAAGTAATCTCACTTGATATGAGTTTTTGAGATGAGATTCAAGCAAGGGTTGTAATTACGAGCGCTTAACACTTGTCAAACCCATCAAACGTTTATCGTTCATACGAGATAGCGGGAATTGTGGGTCAGTGTCTCTATGGCGTTTATCCGCTTGTTAGGCTGCTCGAATATTTGTAACATTTCTTCATAACTGGAACGCGCTCGCGTTCCTGCATTCGGTCGCGCGTGAAACAAGCCGCGTCGCGTCGCGTCGCGTCGCGTCGGCCGGTCAAAGGCGCGCGGGTATGTATGGGTGCTTTCGGGCAGTAGAATGCGCATACGGCAGAAGTTTGAATTCAACGATACTGAGTCACCGGTGCGGTGGATAGGCGCGAGAAAGAGAAAGAGAGTGGCATGGAGGACGAAGTGTGCGTTGCAAATGAATGCAGCAGCAGCGGCAGCCCGCGCGGTAGCTGCATTTTTGCGTCAGCGCACGTGTTTGTGAGAGAGACCGCCTTTTGCACGCCAACCGATCTTTACCACCGGTTTTGTTACCAGACGCTTGGCGGCGGTTCAACTCGCATAAAGTAAAAAAAAAAAAAGAAAATGAAAGAAGAACCCAAACTATAACCAACTTCCTGATATTGTAAGCAGCCTCGGCTGCGCGCGATCATTTTTTCGCCTCCCGATACGGCGACTGTCAAGAGGAGTAGGTGAGATCATTATACCCGCTCCTCGTTTTACACACATGGCTTTTTCGAAATTAGACTCGACTGGTTAAACAGTACTTAGCGCTAATTGAATATTATTAATTAAATAACATTAATTGCCACTCTATAGTACCTAATGTACTTCGTGCCGCAAATTATGATACCCGGGTATCACGATAGCGGGTGTCGTGTTATCGTACGCTATCCCTGGCTGCAAGTAGCACATCGCGTATGCAATGCGTCACTGTCGACGCACGCTGCACGCGGCGTGCGAGCCACATGTAGCAAAATAGAAACTTGGCTAGCCGTGGGCAGGCGCCCCGTGTAACTGATTCCGCCGTCAGCAATAATGTTAAGTATCGCGACTACTAAATAGCTCATCGCGCAGTCGAGAGTAGGCAGTTACACAGAGTGTATCAAAAAAACCCGATTGCATCGCTATAACACTCTCCCCGTCGGGATTCCAGGTCTCCTGCACAATGAAAAATTTTATCGCATCGCTCTCTTTGTTCACGGCTTCGTTCGGATGTTTAATATTAATGTTTGGTATTTCGGTAATTAAAACTTGAATAAAAAGCTTCCGTCGAATCATGGGAAATACGAGATTTCATTGTTTATTTGCGGACAAAGGACAAAGCCTGATTTATCGGATTATTCGATAGATTTGGCGTTCAATATTAGGCAAATGTGTAAAAACTAGACTGAAAAGTTATTACGCTATTTTATTCTTACTTAATTATATTTAATTATATTCTTTAACTCTAATCTAGTTATGTAAAAACTGGACTGTACACTGAGAGAAAACGATAGTTGTGGGTACTTTTGGACCCAACCATAATTTTATAACATTTTTAATACGAAATATGATTAACTTAACTATATGCATCATTATATTAACCATAATTATCATTATCACCAGAAATACTATAAAATTGTGGTTCGGTGCAGAAGTAGCTATATTTTTCCTTCAGTGCAAACTTATTACGCTACTTTATCCTTACATTTAATTATATTCCTCGACGCCAATCTATTCATACTTATTATACTGCCGCGGAACAATGAGATAATCCGTGGATTATCCTTGTTATTCGTCTCTCGCAAAGCCTACCGTGACATCTAGAAAATCTCAGCAAATATTTCTCCACGGGATTATCTTTCCGTTCCATTGCGTCTCGGGTAGCGGCAGACCGCACGGAAGATGCGAAATCGGTCCGAATAGAATGCGTTTGTGAGTCACATGGTTGCGTCGGCCGCGAGCGTTGCCGAGCCGAGCCGAGCCGAACACACCGCGGCGCGGCATGCTGCGTCGCGTCGCGTCGCACCGAGTCGGGATATAGATCCTCTCTCCGGTGCGTGCTGCGACGTTGCCAAGGCTTCTCTTATCGTCGAGCCGGCCGGTCGGCCGCGGAGCAGCCGTACGCACTCGTGCGTTTGTCCATCCGTCCGTCCGTCCGTTCTTTCGTCCATACACGTCCATCCCGTCCGGCCGTGCGGGGAAAAATAGCGTCGCCTTGGCTCTCTTTCCTTGCCCCATGTCTGCGTGACCGCGTTTTGCCTCTCGCAAAAATGCGCCCTCGAGAGCCTCACGCGCCGTGGAAGCCGTTAGCCGTCTCTCTCTTTCTCTCGGCGACGAACGCGCGATCATTAACGACGAGACAAAGGCGTCAAAGACGACGACGGTGACGACGACGACGACGACGACGACGACGGGGCGGCGGGAGGGCGGGAGTGGAGGGAACAGCCACCACGGCGACCATAATTATTGGTTATTGATTTTTGTTAATGCGCACGACCGTCGCATTCACGGACGACAGACGATAGGCAGGAGGGAACGTGACGTAAACTAGGATATCAGCGACGGGAAATATATTCTCTATGGGAGGACATCGTCTCTCTGCCGCCCGCTGTTGGTGGTTGAGTTGGCACGCGCGATGCTTTTACAACGTTGTAAATTTTATGGGTGCATTGTGAACCACCGCTATACACCACTGGCGTTAACCGTTAAGTTGGGATTCGGTAACTCGCGACGCGCTGTTTCTCATTTCTATATTCCGTTCCACATAGCGCCGAGAGAACTTTTTCCCCTTATCGCGAGAGTTTTATAAAAGGAAAGGGAGGAAATGATTTTTGAATAGAAAAATTATTTAATTACTGATCAAATTAACAAGTTAACTTTGAAATTTATTGATAAAGATTTGATTCAACTTTGCTTATTTGATTTATTTTGCGTGTTTAGTATCTAAAATATATCTTAAAATAGTAATACCGCTATTAAATAATATCTATAAATATTTATTTTATTCGTAAAATACGCGCCAAGTAACTGGCCTTAAAGGTAAATACCGTAAGACTTTCACAACAATCTTGATCTAAATAGACTGTGAGTTTAATTTCGCGATTATCTGTTATTTCTACTGGCTAAATGACACTATCTGGTGAGTTCGTACGTACGATAACGAACGATAAGGAGCGGTACGAAGCGGTTCATATATCGAGTAGCATGCGAGATAATTCGATGCGTTCGCAGCTCATTAAATATCATCACGACGATTGCTTCGTAAATTTTATATACGAATCTTCTGGCTATCGCTTATAGTATTACATAATAACTTCTTTCTCTTTTTCCTCAATGTAAATCTTTCTTATTATCGTTAATGATGTTACAAAAAGCTCGCATTAATATAACGAGCAATATTTTTATTTTCTTTCATCCGTTCAATGATATATTTCAGAAGATTAACATTAAAGCTAAAGAAGAAAATTATTTTCTATCTAAGCTTTGAAAAATAATGTATCGCTATAGAAAGAGATGATCTTTCTATTTTTGTATTTTTCAGATATCTATAAAATTCGAGAAAATAGTTTTTTACTTTTTTTAATTTCAATTTCATCAAAAGTTTTTTCCCCGAGATATTCTAACTTTTTCTGCCTCTTCATCTCAGAGTTAAGATTTGCAATGGCTTCTGAAAAAAATCCGTGCTCGTCTTGAATGATCTTGACTACGTGCAACAGTCCGCAGTTAGACCGCAGAATGTTAATCCGGCGGATACTCGTACTTCGCAGATACTCGATTGTGGTCTGCTCAAGACTTTTATCAACCCGCTCTCGGAGGGTAGAATTACGGCGCGCCGTGAAATTGCGATACCGAACGCGTCGATTCGCACGATTCGAGGAAAGATCCGGTCCGTCCGTTTCTCAGCTGCCCAGATAGCCGAACTGTCTGCAAACACGCACGACGTGGCTGGCAGAACAAAGAAGTTACATCACCATCGCATTGCGATGCGCGTCCAATGACGGTCTGCTGCTATCTCAAGAGAAAAGAGAGAGAGAGAAAGAATAAAATTTTGACAGGATTGCTTTGAAATGCGCCTTATGTTTAATTCCGCCGACGGAATTCAACTTCTTTTTTTCATGATGTCGCTCGGCCGCCGTCTTCAACACCCACCCGCGAACAGAAAAGAAAGCAAAGGAAGAGTTACGTCATTCGAATTGAGATCAAGAGAACACATTTTTATTCTGTTGCGAATTTTATTACTCCTGGATTAAAAGATCTCGCGATATTTTATTTTTTGTCTTTTTCTTAAGAAGATACACGATCTTATGATAATTTTGAAAAGTTATCGCTAAATATTAGTGGAATTGTCATATTTGACTTGTGCAAAGAGGATTTTATATTTCGTTCTTTTTTCAGCATGTATGTCTCGTGAAATCGCTGGGAAATAAAAGTTTTCACATTATATTCGCGCAATGTACGTAATGATGTATCGTATGCTATGACGTTATCATGTATGCTAAAATTTTTCATTATTCTCACCTCGAGTAAGCAATGAATTACATTGTAACTGTTATTAACATACAATTCGAACGGTCTTACCTAAAAACGTTGACATACATAATTTTCGTTGTACATGACATCAATCTTCGAATTATACCGATTCTTCGAAATATACCTTTATACCGATTTGACACAACAAAAGTTAGATAATATTTATATAAATTTATTCTCAAAGTCTGCGAATTGTATATGCGTAGCGCTTCTTGCACAATTACGTTTTAAAAACAAAAGTTAGAAAAAAAAGATATAAATCAATCGAGAAAAATATAAGTGTCATGATTAACATATTAACATACGTATGCAAGTTCTTGTCGTCGTTCCTCTAGAAAAATGTTATCGGACTCACTTTTTAAGCTCTTTTTTTATGATTTTTTAGCATGGAAGAAATTCTTCAGCTTTCGGATTTTTGTAATTTACTCATCAGGTCGAAATTTCGTTAAAACAAAGCTCAAGTTGAGAGCAAATTAACTCATGGATGCATAGATAAAACGGATTGCTGCAGTGAACTTGGAACCAACTCGTATATAAGAGCGTGATGCACTCGTATCTGTATGCATTGTACGTATAAGCACGCTCGACGGATGCAGAAGGTCGAGGGTCAAAGTAGTCGAATGGTGTGAAACGACAATGGCAATAAGAGAAACGACTTTTCCAAACAGAGAAGAATAACGACCGGGCTGCGGCGATTACGATCGCTCGTGCAAAATCGTTTATTCCTCCCACCCTTTTTCTCTCTCTCTCTCTCTCTCTACAATCGCGCATTTGCAGAATCGAAGTGCCGCGCTTCCTCTTTACGAATAATGCAAAGGTCAAAGTTGTGTAATTTTCGTTTAATTTTTATATGATACATTGTTGATAAAAAATGGTTCGAAAAATTGAGGTAATTTAAATGAAGAAAGTAAATATAGAAGTTGTAGTTCTTCGTGCAGATTATAAACGTTACCTTTGTTTTCATGACTCTATAAATAGACTGTACGTTAATTACGCTACTGTATTGCTACTGTAATTTTGTTATTACGGATTATGTGCAAATCATAGTACGCTCGAAAACCATATTGTGTTTTTCCGAATCCTTGCTTTTTTTTCTATCATACGGGATCTCATCGTTACTACGCATCGATCGTTTCTTGATTATCAGTTTGATTATTATTTCCTGCCACTGCCTCAAGATACAATCGATATATCTGTTATTATTGCTGTTATTAACTTCTAATCACTTCCTTCATCTACATACATTAAAAAGATTCTATGTTACTGAGATTATTCAATATATTTACATTTTTCACATATTAATTAATATGTGAAACATTAATATGTGAATTAACATGTTACTACTATTAAAATGTTTAATATTTAGTTTTAATTAATTTTGATTAAATATGTATTAATAGATTATGAGAGAATATACCAAATTTTTATTGTGGAAAAATCAACGATTGGATGATCTATTTATGGGGAAACGTAGGCAGATAATATATCTGTCGTCCACTCTATATAAACCGAGATACCATTATCTAATCCCTGTAGAATAAGAATTTTGTTAGAGATTGGCATGGTTCGCAATTGGAGATGCCCGTCACGGAAATAGAACTTCCGAGCCAGATAAGCAAATTCGCAACGGATTAACTTTTTAGACTCGAGATTATTCGCTGGCTATTATTCACCTCGACTTTCGCGATTTCCTTTACGGTCGTAACGTTTCGTCAGTCAAGCGCTACAAGATTCTACGAGAAATATTTGTCTCCTTTATGTTTTTCTTATCTAATCTGGACTTAATCTATCGTTAGAGATCTCTGAAAATAATGTGGGACGTTTATAGCGTCTCTTTTATAAAAGTTTTATACAGTATTCTTATAACGTGACTTTATTCTCTAAGGAAAAATATTTTTTTCAACATTATATGATGTTGCTTTCCAGTTAGGAATTACTAAATTTTTAGTTAATTTTTTTTAATTTGTGAATATCAAAATAGTCTTCAAGGCATTCCATTTCCGCTTACTCTTTTAGATATTTTTATCTTCGATCAAATATTTTCTTTCTTTTAAGAAATCTTAATGGCTTAATACATTAAAGTTACATTTATCGAAATAATCTTTTTACAATTTTTCGTAAACCTATATTAGGAAATGTGCTTTCGAGCATTAATAGTGAGCCTTTAATAAGGGAATATTGCGTGTTATAATCATCTAGCAGTTTTAAAATTAAATATCGTCCAATTTATTTTGCAGTTTACAACTTTTTAATGAAAACCAAGGAACTTATGTGTGAGAAAGTAAAACGAAATTATAATATAAACAAGAACATAATAAACAATTACGAGTTGAAACTAAAAAGCTTTTGAGGTTTTGCTTAAATATTAAAGTTTTTATTACATCCTTTGTGAACTAGTATTACTAGTTGAACTAATGTTTGTTACAAGGCAGACGTGTTTGTAGTTTATTGTTGTACTAGTTTTTAGTATTTTAACAGTATACTAAAACAGTTTAACTGTATCCGGTGACACTGATCAAGTTTCGATTCGTGATAAGTGATTCTATCGGTGGAGCATTTTCGTGATCGACGAAAACAATTTCTGCAATTGCCGTCGCTACCGCGATCGCGCGCAGTTTATTGTAATCGAGCCGAGGTATGCAAAAATTGTGCGATAAAGTCACGCGCGAGGTAACGCGAGTTCCTTTTCGCGCGGAAAATTCTCAAATCGCGCTCGTGGTGCGTATTATCGTCGCGAATACGACACGGAATTGCGGCGTTGCCGACGCTGTGTCGGAGAGAGATGGGCACCCAAGGGCAGTTCACACCGTGTCACTGTTACCTGAACAGGTAATCACATTAATCTCGCCGTGTGTAGTCCCGGCGCGCCAGTCCAGTCGGATTTATATTGTAGTTAGCCATTCCGGAGAACGGTGGGATGTGTATCTTCGCACGAAAGTGGGATACATCTTCGCAAAACGCTCGTAACACAATGTATCCTATATTTATTTCGATGATTAGCGCTTATTTTATTCGTTCCATTATAAGTTTCATCTTTTTGTAACCTGAATTTGTACATTTTTTTATTATTGTCACAATTTCTTAAGCAAACTTTATTATACAAGTTACACACTTGTACGAAAAGCCACAAAAAAATCAGTAAGATGCAGTATTAAAACGGAATTGTTTAAAAAAGAAAACGGAGTTATGGATTGCAGCTTTATTTTTTTATAATTTATGTACATACGTAAGCTTTGTTATGTAAACAATATTTCGACAAAATTAAGAAGTATGAGCTAAAATATTATCTATTTAAATATCTATGACTTAATTTTTATGATTTGAATATTAATAATAACTTTATTCACTTCAGCTTTACATGCCAAGAAGTGGGACTTGATTTACAATAATACCTTAATCACACACATTTCTCGTTTCACGCATTCATTCTTACAACTTTTAACCTAACTAACTTACATAGTCTAGTTCATAACTCAGCCATGATTATGATTTGAATATTATTAATGCTTCGAAATTTTATTAAGCAAAGGCCGGCTTGGAATTAATTAGGCACCTCGTGGATGAAAAACAACGTGGTAGACGTACGGTTAAAGTAAATTTAACGACACTAAAATTGTTCCTGTCCGTGATACACTTGACGTCATGCTGTGCGCCAAAGTTATGTACATGATTAGAGCGCATTTGCATTATTGATGGACGTCGTAATTGTCACGATAAAAACGCGCGAATAATTTACTCCCTCTTAACGCATTGTCCGAGTTCCTTCCTTGTCGATTTAAAATAGAGAACTCGCGGAGAGAATATATTTATGCCTCGCGCGCGGTATTCTGACCTACAATTAGTTAATTTTAACGAATGGTCACCGGATTAGCCGCGCGCCGTTGTGAGTCAGTCGTGGCGTTGTAGAATTCCGGAATGCATGAGTTACGGTCTTGTCACGAGCGAATTGTGACCGTAAAATTTCATATTAGTCTCTTCGGCCGTGAAAGCGGCGTAATCTCGGAAGATTGAATTTTCATCGTGGAGAGAGAAAAATGCGCGGCGTTTTACATACGGTGTTTCTGCTCTATAGTATTTTTCTCTTATCGCGCGCAGAAAGAGAGAGAGAGAGAGAGAGAAAAACGGAGAAATCATTTCCATGGTTGGATGGTAGGATTGAAACCCGATCGATCGAGATTATAATAAAATTATGATATTTTACATTATGAGTTTCGGTCCAATAGCAATAACAGTTCGAACATTATAACTTCGATTAGATTATTTCATTCGTATAATGTCGTTTTAATTTGAAACGATACATGATATTCATATCGTGAATAATAACGTGATAGCCTTTCTTTTCTTATCGACTCGATAAATTTCTTGATTGCGTGTTTGAATTTGCCAATACTATTCTTATCAATGTGCAAAAATGTCTGGCGAGGGCTCAAGTCGTACTTGACTGTAGTGGTATTCTCAATTTTTAGCGCAATGTTGGGGGTATTATATTCTTCTTCGGATACAAGACTCATTTTACAGCTATGTTTTACGTAAATTCATTGAAACTTCTCACATAGCGGTCCACTTGGCGAGATGAAGCACATATACTTAGCAATATTTTCATTAATGTTGTGCGAGACGCAGCCAAGTGTTGACGTGTTCGCACGGTAGTTAAGTATCAAAACGCTGAGAATAAGTCGTGCTCATCAGTCATGTCTTTTAATTCGTTTATTTTGGGATGTATATGTATATTTAGTTATTTAACGCGTTTATTTAAAATTATAAGTTAAAATCTCAATATGAGAAAAATTATTTAATATTAATAAATTAAACTTGTATCGAGTAAAGGCGTTTTTGTTATGTTAAAATGTAATTTTGCTATGGATGAAAAATTTTTTAAATATTTTTTTTCAAATTTGATTAAAATTTGAGTTATTTTCAATGTCATTAATAAATTATGTGTTTAAATGCTTTTTAATTTTTTTATAACTCGATAATTATTAATATTCAATATTTTAATTAAAAAGTATTCTGCTTTAAAATGAGCAACGAAATTGTCATTGAAATAGGCAGATGCTTTGGAAAAAATAGTAAATGTGCTTGAACGTCTATAAATCGTTTTCTATTTTAAGAGATTACCGATATTGCGCATATTCTTTTTTTACCAACCAGATGCTCGATTTAAGAAGGTTCCAATGGAGATGAGGAAAAACAAAGGTAATCCTATACCACGCTGATATAATAAATACTGCTAATAAAGATATTGCTAATTAAGATTTGGAAGATTAATTATAATAAGAAGAAATTTTATTAATTTTCTTTATGAAATATTCTTTTCTATTGTGAAAATTATGATTAATTAAGTAAATGAAATATACTTATTTTGTATTAAGTAAAATAATTTTTTTTTATTTTCGGAGCAAAATAATTTTGAACAGAACTAGATGAATAAATTCCACCTCATTGATAAAATGTTTTTGTTAACTTTCGAAGCTGCATAAGTCTTTCGATATGCATGGTGAATTACCATTGTTTTTATGTGCATATATATTTCTTACCATGGCGAGTGGCGAAACTCAATCAAAAATAGGTCGAAAGACTTTGTAAATGCATCGGCCATGCATTACTGGCGTCCGTCGTCGTCGCTCAAGAGAAAGTGGCATAATGTGGGTAACCTTATTGTAACTCTTATTGTTGTATAATAAGCGTAACTCGCCTGTGATAACTCATGAACGAGACGCGTGGCATTGAAAAATAATTACACCACATTCCAACAATCAAGAAAACTCATTGCAGGCTATTTTCCTCTCCATTTTCTGTTGAGCGAAATATTTATGCGAGCAATCATGCATACAAGAAACGAGTCTCGATAAAATAGAAATACTTATTACATATTATGCTGTCCAAAGAGAAATTTAATGGAAAAAAATTTAAGAAACAATAATAATGTTTAAACGTTGATAATGATCAAAGTTTAATATTAAATACATTAGAATTTTAATATATGTAAGTAAATAACAAATTATGAGTTTCGGGTGGGACTGAAATAGAATTTTATTTTAATTTAATTTGTGTATAATTTTATTTTTATAAGAAAACTCAAAACTTATCAGAAACATTTCGTCAAATTTTAATTTTGAGTAAATCTATTTTTTAAATTTATAAAAAAAATGTAAATGCGACAATTTCGATATAGTGCACAATTGATACTTGTAATTTTGTATTTAAGCTTTTACAAATTTTCTGTTCTCTGAAAAAGAATGACCTACTAAAGTTACTTGTGCATAGCTTTTTGCCGATCGTTAATCATGCGCGGTCGCATTTGCGCACACGCGATTGGTTCGATTGATTTACTTTTTGTCTAATGAATGACAAAAGAAAAGATCACGCTCGTCTATAAATATGTCACCTGCAGGAGCAATGCAACCGCTCCGAATGCGTCAGAGATAACTAACGTATGAGCAGGCTCCCCTTTTTTTCAGGCTTGGCACGTGACTTTCGCGCTAATCGTAAAAATAGTAACGCTTATAGCTATTTAGCCGGACAAACATGCCTCTTGTCACTTACGCTACTTTGTTGCGTAGATAGATTTCACGTGATGAGACAATCGAGTCGCCACCGGGATGTGTCCATCTTATCTCGAGATGACGAACACTTCCATTGTCCCGCACTGCCTCTTCGCGAAGTCAGAATGAAAAATAATCGGCCAACTGTATGCCGGATGTCTATAAAATAAATGAGAGACGAACAATATTTCGATGCTGCCAAATTTAAATTTGGGGTATACATGTACATAAATAATAAAATCCGTTTAGTATTTGTCAAGTTAAAACTCTGTAAAGATATTTGTGATGGTAAAGTATCAGAACTTGTTATGAAATATTTGAGATATATGTAAAATAACGAAATTACAAACGTCGTAGCCTCAATTTCGATGAATAGGCGCGGATTAATCACATTTCCTTATAATTTAGTTCACTGTGTATACATGTAATTGAAATGCTAATCCAGAGCGAAGAAAGTACAAAATGCATGCTGGAGATAGTTTTAATGACACATGCAATGTAATTATTTAGGCCGATTTAGCTCTCATATTTTGCTCGTATATAGCTCTCATAAGGCAATCAAGCGTTAATATTAAACGTCGGAACCAGTAGACTTTTAAAATATCGCAGATATTTTCTCGTCGCGGAACATAACACTCGACACCGTCTTACTTCACTCGACGCAACATTGATGTATACGTCCGCCCTCTCTTTCCCGCGTAAAACTCTTCGTGCCGTGCTCTCGTATCGAAGAAACCGACGCACGTTCTTCAGAGCCGGTCTGACCTGTTGACGATAAATGTAGGAATCGTAATAGCAAACGCACTACGGGTGCTACTATGTATCTCTTCGACTGGCATACGAGAGCTCGCATCTCATGTGATTTATGTACTGTCGACTAGAGTCGAGATCGAGTTTCGAGTCAATTCGTTACCCAAGTTTCATCGTATTTCATTTGACGTGTTTGCGGAGTACTTGGTACAATCACATATCAAGATCCATAGCGGGTGGAAAAGGTCATTCAGCTCTTCGAAATTGCACGAATGAGTGCCTCGAGAATTCAGTAAATATCCAAGTTTCTTGAAAAATAGTACTTGTTATATTCGTCCTATGCGATATAGAAGGAATAGTATAGAGGAGAGAGAAAGAGAGAGAGATTAATGACGAAGCTCGGAGCAGTACTTACTTGCAATTTTCAAGAGAACCAAGTGCTTGTTACGTATTTACGTGCAATTTTATTTTTAATTACATGTCACGCATGTGTAATTAAATGATTCGAACGAGCGCTGTTTGAAATCAATTATACTTAGCAATATTGTGTCTCGGCTTCAATTATTATTACTTAATTTTCGCAAAACTTTAAGAAATTCCATAATGATCGTTAATCACTTTCTGCAGTATTTAACCAATTTGAAACGTGTCTTTGCGACATATCTCTGAAAATTTCATTAAAATAGGCCCGTGTTGAAAAAAAAAAGAAATTCTATTTTCTTCCGTATTCTGCAGCTTCGCCTGTTTCCTCTTTCACATTTTCAAGTCTCTTGGAACTTATATGTGTTTTTTCCGAACATAATTTCGATTTAAACCGTTTCACCACAGCCTGCATTCGATTCTATTCTTACTGTCGATACGGCTGAGGGATCACCGGGGTGCGATATCGGAAGGGGTCCCGAGGCACGATCGATATGTCGAAATCGCAGAACGCACCGGCGAGGAATGCGGGTGCAGGTCGCGTAGGGGCGGAACAGGTTGGCCGTTCGATCGCGCAGGTGGTACGCACGATTTGCTGCGTGTGCACCGCGCGGCTAATAAGCGACATGAGTGATACATTTTACCGAGACGGCGCGAAAAGACAGACTTATCATGCGGCAGCATCTCGACTGGTATTTACTGTAGCGCGAATGAAAGTCCTCGCGCCCGTTCGTTTGTAAAATCGCGCGCGTTTGCACCGACGCTTGCGGCGCGCTGAGATTATAACGCGCGTGCGGATGCGGAATTATTATTATCCTATGCTGTTCTCCTTACGCGCGATCTCCTTGCCGCTCTCGCTACACCGTTGCACGCGAGAACGTTAACCGGTTTCGCAAACAATTCTAGTAAATGTTAGAACGCCGTGAACTGACGGGGATCTCTGTGGTTTTTGCAATTTTATAATCAATCTAATTCACATCTTGCACTGCTACTGAATTTTATGAAAGTTCTTCTCTTTTCTTTCGATTTTTTAAAAATTATCTTTTTATAGAATTCAAATAGAATTTAGATGAAATTTATGATTTATCATTTATTACTTTATTTGGTATTAATTTCTATACTGAAAGAAAAATGTAGTTACTTTTGGAGCCAACCACAATTTTATAATTATTTTATAATTATTCAAATATATACATTCATATATATCCAAACACAATTTTATAATATTTTTAATGATAATTATGATTAACATAATGATGCATGTAGTTAAATTAATCATATTTCGTGTTAGAAATATTAGGAAATTATGGTTGAGTCTAAAAGTAACTATATTTTTCTCTCAGTGTACTTATATGTATAATAATCTTGTTAAACCTTTAGTTCATAATTTACTTCGTAATTCTTTTTATTCTTTGTGATCTGGTTTAAAAGTATCATATACAAAAGAAATAATGACAATGACAGCAACGGTAACCATAGATAATCAGTGATACTGATAAGCTATTTTTTCGCATGAGTCGACGTGCTCGTTATCAATTCAGGGAAAAAAACAAAGCGAAGAGAACAGAAGAAAACAAAGAAGAGTGCAAAGGAAGCAAAATATGTTCGCTTGCTGCATCCTAACCCTTTATATTTTTTTTAGACCTTCTTTACATAGTTGTTTTCACAAGTTGAGTCATTACTGAATTTTAAGGAAATTGCTAAGGAATTTGTTGTCGATAATCATACGCATATTTAACACGTATTTGAAATAACCAATATAACCTTTTATTATTACTAATTATTAAAAAATAATGAAAAGAGAGAAGAACAGTGGTTTAAAATAAATAGATTAAGTTCATGTATTATTTTAATATTTTTTGTTTATTTAATTTTATGTACTATTATTTATCATATATTTACATCATACAAAAATTTTTCGTATTTTTTTATTTTCGTTAATTTCACAAATTCACAAATAATTTATTATTTTCTCCTATCAATGAACATTTACAATGATATCATTGATTCTGAATTGATACTTTATACTATAAACCTATTGAATAGTTAGTACATTAGATTTTAGTATCATCTGGTTTATTATACATTTTGGATTTGTTGAAACAAATTTTCTATATACGTTCGCTCATACGCGTTCGCTATCATCTCTTGTTATTATAGAAAATTCTCGTTATTATACAGTATGATTATCCACCGGATTATGTAACACGTGTAAGAGAAGTATGCTTAATCCTCGTCGCTCGTCCTCGCTTTTATCCAATCAGAGTAAGTGTCTGCATGTCGGGGATAGGATTCACCCGAAAGAACCTTCCTATATATTTCGCGAGTAAAGAGCTTTGCAGAGGATGTGACTAGTTCGCATATTTCTAGCGGCTTGCGAATTATATCATAGGTTTATTGGTTTTATGTTATATCTGAATTGTGAATAAAATTAATATTGGATAAAATTTCGATTAAATCAAATCTCGATGATGTGTGTAAACGAAAATCGGACTCTTTTTATTCGGAAAGGGATTTGCCCTAGGCAAAAATTCATCAAAATAAAGGTATACAAATCTGTATTACATAATTATGAAATTTTGAATTGAACAATCAGGTTTTTTATATTTTTATTTTTATTCCATATATGACTATTTATGCTGTTGAATAAATTCAAAAATAAAGTTTATAAACGAGCTTCAGCTTCTTGATGATTAATTATCCGATTTATTTCAATTAATTTTGATTTGAATTAATTTAACATATTTTTAGATATAATTATATATTTATTATTTTATACATATATATATATATTAATATACATATAAATTTTTATTTCATTTCTGTTACACACAACACAATTTATTTTCATTCCATTTTTTCAAAGTAATCGAATAGATGGACGCTAAATGAAAATACATTGGTGGAATTAAAGTGCATCGTAATCTCGGACACTGTAATTACACAATGACACACGGAGTCGTACTGGATCGTTATGAAGCGCGTCATAAATCAGGTTTCAACCATTTCGCACGTATGTTCGCCGATCCGCCGGATGACGCCGCGCTCACGAACGGTTCTTCGTTTCGTTTACGCGCTGATCTACTGCCACGATAAAATACGCCGCGCGGAATAACATGCGTATAAAATACGACGGCAAAACTTAATATTTGCAAACTGGTTGTGTTCCGATACAACTAGACTCCAATAAGTCCGTAGTAACATTAGAGACTCGTTATCGGAGCTGGTCATACTTCACGAAATGCTAGAAAAATTTGAAAGTCTCCCAATACTGAGGCGTATAGCGCGAGACTTCATTTGCCAGTGTTTGCACACATAAGTAACAAGGTATTATCCGCTTGATAGCAGCGAAATGATTTAACGGAAATTTCGGCACATTCGGCGGTCCGCATAATACTCGCGATTCGCGACGAATTGAGGTCGGATTGCGGCCGGAGGGGGTTAATCGGATTTTCCGTTTGATTAATTTCAGACCTAATGCTCGCCGATGCGCAATGAGTGCGCGGGAATTTAAATTGGAAACCGTAGGTGTTTCTCGTACAATTTAATACGAGTTACGCGAAATACCATTAATACGGGAGTCGAAAGATGTTCAGCGAATCGTAACGTTTGCGCCGGATATGGAAAATGCGCGGCATGCATTTACCGCTTGACGCGCGAAAATTCGCATTTAAGCAAGCAATTACTGACCATTTTCGCATATTTTCCGAGAGAGAGAGAAAGAGAGGGAGAAATCATCGGAAACGGGACGCGCTCCTTGAAATAATTTATATTATAATGCAGCTCTGTACGTTTCTGCGCTTACATTCGACACATAACCGGTTTTCTAATATAATATTTTAGTTATCTACACGCGAGTTATTATCGGATACGCTCATTATCGTCTCTTAATAATTGCGTTGAACGAACGGACCTGTACTCGGCAATTATGTAACAACTGTAAAACGGTTTTTTACATTGTGCGTTCGAGGCGATATTATTATCGCTCTGATGCTTTCATAAATTAGCCATGAGTTATTACTAGTTAAAGTCTTTCATTCAACTTGATATTTTTATAGGTTAACTAATGCGATACTTTTCTAGTCTTAAATCTTACAGATTAATTACATTTTTTTATATCATGACTGATATGTGCAATCCATAAATGTGTTTAGATAATACTTCTATTTCAGTTATAATATTGTATCCTCTAAGGATTTATCATCAAATATTGCATTGCAATTATTTTAACCGTTATTTTTACGCTTTTACATATTACATATAATTACATATAATTTTGTTTTAATATATTTTTATAAAGTAATAAGGGTATCCTATATTCGGTTTGGACAATATTTTTATAAAGTAATTGAAACAAGATTTTTTTTTCAATATTCTCAAATTCAATTATTAGTTACTTGTTGTTCTCTCTGAGATTTTTTCTTCATACATATTTAAGAATAAATGTTTGCCATTTACTTTAATATATTTTCAAACCAATATAATATCTGTCATTTTATTTAATATCTTCGTGGATTAATGACAGCAAGCTCCTAAATTCAGTCAAAATATCCGTAAATTTAATTATTTTCTACTTCGTCTTTCATTTCGATCGAGGGAAAGAGATTGACACTTTGATAAAGGGCAACCGATAAAATATTCCGCCCTCCAATTCCACCGATGTCTTCATCAAACGGCAATACTTCGTCTTTCGAGCGAAAGTTAATGCCTTATCTATCGATCCTTACATATTAACTTCGTCTGAAATACAGGCGTGCTCGCTCGGTCGTTTGCCGCGCTCGCGCGAAGTGAAGTTTTAATCATTCTCTCTTGCCAAAGACTTGCGCGCGCGCGCGTTCGCTCTTGCGAATGCCTGACGCGTTTCACTTATCTATCCTCTAATCATTCACATTAGTGAAAGGTTAGAAAACCAATCACGCCGCCAATTATACTTCATCAAGTTGCGCCGAGACACATGGCTTACAGAGCCTTGGCGTAACCTATTCTTCGATCATCTCTCGGAATATTATAACTCTCTTAGTATACAACGCTTGGCATATATCGTACACATGTATACACATAATGAAAGACTTCGCGCGCGCGAACTTATCTGCTTTAATTTATCATCTTCTGATAAAACCGCGCGTCTCTCATTTCGATGCATTAAGTTCTCGGGATGAGTGCGGAAATTGTGCATAATTCCGCACAATATTTTTAACCCTTTGTTGCATGCTCATTTAAATTTCAATCACATGTTTATTTCGTTTAAAATAAAAATAAAAGGAACATTATTTAAAAAATGGGACGTACACTGCATTTAAATTATAAAATAATTATAGAGCAAATTTGTGAGTGTATAATAGAATGCTGTCGCGTGCAGGTTTATGCTATATTAATACTCGTTGATTAACACTATCGATAAAATATAGTTTGCAAACTTGTAATCTACAAACTTGTAAGATTACCGATTATTGCAAAAGAAAAGAATGCCACTTTATCTCAGTAGAATTAAAAGTTCGCGGTTTTATGTTGCATATTAATTTTAGGTGACACGCGAACCGGGATATATCCGAGTACTTATAGAGCGTTTATTTCTAGCATTTAACACCCACTAATATATCTTCGTAACGAAATAGTGAGCGAAGTGCAAGTAGGACAACGTCTCGGACGAAGTTTTCGAGAGAAAGTCTTGTCTGCGCTCTTCATTCTCGCATAAACTGCGTTTTCCCAAAATATAATTTTGTTATTAAGTAAATATATTCTGATGGAAACATAAGATTAATTATACGTTAATCATGCCGAGGGCTTCTTATAGGATTTGATAAATAAGATATCAGCTGAAGACCATTCTGAAATCCATTCGGCAATAATATCGCGTGTTTAACGGAACAAAGTCACATCTGATATGAATTGGTCTTTCTCGCAAAAATTGCGATTAAGGAAAAAAAGTTACATCAAATTATGCAATTAAACGAAACGATTCTGGAATAATCGGAATTGTCATAAATATTTGTGATGTCTTTCAACAAAAAGTGACAATCTTGTAATTGCGATTTCTTATCTATTATTTTTCGCGATATAATAATAGAAAAATATGATGGTCCGTGAGATGTTCATTCGGGAAAAATACTACGATATATACCGGACCGTTTACACGCGTACATTTCGCAAATGTATTTCGTTACGTAATGTGAAATCGGTAAAATGTTTATTACGACAGATACTATCTACGTATCACTTTTGGACAAATGAGTTTCATGAAAAGAGAAGTGGTTTATTGATGGTTTATTGATGGTTTATTATCGTGGAGTATACCATTGCGCAAAAATTTCTCCGTTCATTTCGTATAATACAAGAGTATTACATAGCAATTTTCCATCAGCGATACATCAGCGATGTACTATTAAATGCTTTTGCTATTGACATTTATGGTAATTTGCAATCTTTCCTGTTATATATTCAAGCATTTTGTTTAAACATGTAATTATTTTTCACAATTAAAAACCTTAATGTACTATTAATGTAATATTAAAGAATTAATCGAAGAATTAACCGAATACGATTTAAATGGATGTTGATAAACCAATTGAATAACATTTAAAATAATAGTACATAAATTTATTCATGAAATTATTCATGAGTTATTATCTGTAATTTATTTATAATATGTTTATAATAATTATAATACCAGAGCATTTATTTAAAATTTAAAAAATAGCATGCGATTTATTGCATAACTTGATATAAATATGGAAAATAACCATGTCATTAATTTTATTTTTAACTAACTACAGTTTAACTCTTAAGAGAGTGATCTAAACTCAGTGATCTGAATCGAAAGAGAGTAACATAAATTGAATAAAATTCTTTACATTTTTGTTCCGCGAAAAATATATATTACTTTTTTTTCAATAAAAAGGGTGCGGCAGGTTGTTAATGAAAATATCATGTAGCCTATATTATAAGCACAACTCAGAATAAAGCGACGCTCGACGAGAAGAGCGAGAGTCCGAGGAATCAAGGAGGCCAGCGAGAGCGCGAGCGATATCAATGGTTGTCGTAAATACGTTATTTTTAGTTGCCTCTGCTTTCAACCGCGCTTACTATACATATAATGCGAAGATATCTTTAATCGGCGGTGCATGGCTGTTTGCGATGCGTGACACTGATGTACAATTTATTTCCCTTAATCGCCAGTTAATTGTAGCAGTTTGCTGCGCAGAACGTTGAACGTTTTCATGAAAGTTCCAAATATGAGGACACTTTGGCATTATCGTTATCATTATTGTCATTTATTATTTCTGCTATTGTTACCATTATCAATAGCCTTAGGGTTGTCAACTAAAGCAAATAAAATAAAAGCATGACCGAATTTATTAAAGTATCTTATTAAAATAATAAGACGTCTTTGTATTTAATGACATTGATCATTATCTTAATAAGGTAATTACATTTATGTATGAAGTATCTTTCTCTTTGTATGGAAATGAAATGTAATGATAAGTTAGAAATCGTTTTGATGTTTGGAGCATGCCTTCCACGTTCAAGTTCATATCGCAGTGTGAAACTTTATCACCTAGTTCGCACAAACATTGACATAGGTCGCTTTAACAACAACGTCATTAAATTATCTTTCTCTATTTCTGTCTATCTTACGATTTTTATAATAAAAGCTTGGAACTTGAAGTTTCTTGCTGGATCAAGCATTTAACTTTTTTTTTTTTTAAAGATCTCGAGGTTCTCGAGACATGTAGGATACATTCGATACGGTTGTTGTCAGATACTTTATCATCGTTCATGATTAAGATTGAAAAATGAGAGCGAGGACGTCATTGTTGATAGAAGAAATATAAATGTACGATTCCTTTACTATCTTTCGATTTGATTCCCGACTTTACAAAGCGTCAATAAGAAATAAGAGCAGAATAAATAACTTCAGTGTTAAATATGGATGCAAATTTTCATATTGAAATTTCATATGGAAAATATATTTAACTTTTAGGGATAAGATCTAACGTAATTTTCGGATAAGTTCAATTTAGATGAAGATAATGATCACGTTTTCGTGATTCCAATATAGCATCATTTTTACGCTTTATTTTCGTGAGCATCCCGACATCGTCGCCAGATTCGATCGCTGTTCGTAGCCATCCCTACTCGTTGCTTCGCTCGAGATTCAGATTCGTGTCGGCGAACGGCGACAGCACGCTGCCGTTGGTTTCGTCGCTTATCAATTCCGCTACTGGACGGCTACCGTGCTTTGGTCGGGTGGGCATAAAATTCCGGATCTTACTGCCGCTAGGGCTATTGTGCGCCGCGCGCGAACTCGTGTGCTTTCACGCAGCGGGAGACAAAGCGCGCAGGAGAGAACGTACGTGTAGGAGAGCATATGAACGGCGATTCATGCGAGCGATCGTCTGGCCAGTCGAAGGTCGCCGAACCGCCGTAAACGCGGAGCCGTTCACATTTCCTTAAACCCTTGCCGTTGCGACGACGATGTCATCGAGGGAAACCACCTGTCCGCTTTAGGCTTTAACGTTCACCTCGACGAGACGTTTGTTCGTTGCGCGAACGAAGCCGGGGAATAGAATCCGCATGTCGTCGGAAGTGGCGGGCAGGAAGGAGGCGGAGAAGGGAAACGAGTACGAAGAGAAAGGTGGACGATGGGGAGTAGGAACCTGAAACTTCTCACGGAACCAGTCGGAACAGAACGTGGACCGGCTATGCGATCTTTCATCTTAAATCGGAATAGCGATATGGAAGAAAAAAAAGGTTACATTATAGGCTGTATAAATTTGATATAGGATTGATAAATACATATGTGAAGTCTCTATACACATACATAAATCATTTCATTACGTAAAAAATTTAAATTTCTGTAAAGTTAAAAAATTATAGCATTAATTATGAGGATTAATTGAAAAAGATACATTTACTATTAAATGACACAAAATATCAAATATCAAAATATTATATTTTCAAAATATTATAAATAGATAACAAAGTAATTATTATCTATATTATTTTTATTTTAGAGATGATAAATAATTATTTGAATTATTTTATCACTTTTATTACATAATTAATAATCATTTTATTAGATTATTATTTAAATTATATCCCTGGATTCACATTCTCTCTTTCTTTCGCTTTCTCTCTCTCTCTCTCTCTTGCTATTTTGAGGATATGCTATGGGATTAGACTTATCAGTCCAACAAGATAAACATTTAAAAACGGGGCTAAGTCGAAATTCTATGTGTATGCGTGGCGGTTTGTTTACTTTCGCATCGCGTCGGCTATTTTTGCGGAGAGAACAAGTCATTCTTTGAGACTTGTCCCGTTTTGAGCGCGTTCCGGCTCGCCGCGGGACGCCATGCGGCGCCATCGAGGCGAGGAAGATTGATTTGAAAAATTCAGGACTTTACGCGCGACACGCCGCATTTCTCAGGCGAACACTTTGCGTGTTATTACTGCAGAAGCAAGTGCTGCGCGAGAAGCGAGAGCTGTAAAATTATTATTGCGAGTGCAAGATGAGCTCTTAACACATCGCGTAGCTCACTGATAATAAATTTTACAGCCATTGCCATATTCTATAATATTCTACTAATTGGCCGCATGGTGAGCGTAACAATTTGGTGTAGCCGTATTTGTCACGATAAAATAATTTATTCTAAAGATGATTTTAATGACTTTAATGATATATTCGAAGATAATTGAAGGCCAAAAATGCACTATAAATGCAAGCGAAGATTGATTAATTTTAAATACAATATTATGATTAAATTCTGTGCATTTTTTATATGTTTAATTT
>VBVR01002308.1:0-23573 GCA_011638315.1 Tetramorium parvispinum
CCAATGGTCAATACTTTGAATAAAAAAATTTTGAGATTCCTCTGAAAATTAAGTGTTTTCTTTATCGAAAAAACCGGCAAATTTCAACTAACACCCCTCGTTTTGATAAATAAAGAAACTATTTCCTCGTTTTCCTCGAGCGGCGTTGGCGCGCATGTTAATTACGGTAATCGAGGGCATCGTCGGCGCCGTTTAACTACGAAATTTTCGCTTCAAAGGCTCGTTTTGTATCTCTCGAGCAGAGTACAATTAAACCTGCAATTTCCGCTGTAAATCGGCGGTGTGTAAATATTTTTCCTGATCGATTTCTTCCGCTACTACTTATATATACGCGGCTAACTGAGATCTTACACTCGCATAATGACAGAAAGATAAATTACTTTTCTCTTTCACCAACCTGAAGGAACGTTCTGCCTTCGTCTCGAAACAATCTGAAGGGCGGTTCGGCGTCGGAGAGATTCCTCAGCTCGGACCATCCCGCTCTTCCCAATTGCTGGGCACCAGCGATCCCGCATACAGGAGTGGTCACACCTAGTTTCAGAAAGTAATTTATGTCCGTGTTAAGCGATCATGCAAAAGAAACGAGGCCGGAGATAATGAGAAGAATGAACGCCGACAGGAATTCGGTTTGAGAGGCGTCGAGTGAATTTTTATGAAGGCTCTGCGGTTTTTATTGTAAGAAAAAGTCATCGCGATTGATTAGTCTTTCTAATGCTATTATAGATTGTTTTACCAATGTTACTTTATGCGAAAATATCAGTTGGTTCTTATGTAGCAAAACTCAGTATTATCTTCATCAATCATCAGGTTAATTTTTATTTTACTTACCTTCGAAGCGAATTTCCGCGTGCGGATATATTATCTGCCCTCGCTGTGGTAAGAAGACATACGGTACTCTCTCCACGTGGCCGTTGCTGTTGACAAACCCAGCAACGTTGCATTCTAAACATTAAAATATTGCATTAAAAACTGTTGTTTAGAGATGCAAATGCATTGATTAATGTATTAAAATAATTTCTTTAATATATATACATATATTTCATATAAATACATAAAATAGAATCTATTAAATAAAATGTCTCATTGATAAAACTATTAATAAAATTTAAAAAAATTTAATCAAGACATCGAGATGCAGAAAAATAATCATACATTATAATTTTATGCACTATAAATGCAAAAAAGAAGTTATGGAAATCATAGATTATAATTTCATATATGATATATGATGAAATTAATTAAAAAGAAGCAACGGAAACTATAAATTCTAAAGTGGTAAAACTACAAATAAGTGGTTTTCAGGAAAACACAAAATTGAAGTGTCTCTGGCAATGGCGATTAGTTTTTTCCATGCAATCACACATCCATTTTACCCAACAATTTCGGTGGATGCGCGAGACAGCTTGTAATTTCGAGCAAAATATGGCCCTCGGCCAGCCTCGCTGTTTTGCCCACATTTGAATAAATTACGAGGATCCGGCTTACATCGAAAATCTCGCGAATCTCTGGGAAACGCGGCGAGCCTGCACGAATTCTCCATGAGGAGAATTCCACAAAATCGGACAATTTCTCTTTTTCTTTAAAAAGAAATCATGATTCGCAATTATAATGAAGTGTCTCTGAGAAGATGCGCTGTAATCATATGACAACCTGATTACCGTAATTCTGAAGCGGTAACTGCACGATATGATTATGCTTTGAGTGTAATGCCACATATAACTTTTTATAATGAAAATATTTTGTTATTCTTTTGCAACGCTTATGGGAAATAATTCAATATTAATGTTCGCATTTCTAAAAAATATTAACAAGCTTATTTGATTTTTTGATACTTTGTAATAGTCTAAAAAATCGAGAAACAGTTAAACTGGTCATCGAATTAAGTTATTCATTATTATATTAAATTATTAAATTTGAAGGAAAAAAGAGATTTTTTTTACTTGAAACATCTAAATATATCTATCCCTAGTAGGAAACATGAATACAGATTATCCTAGATCTACAACTGGCTAAATTAAAGGAGTGACTTTAACATGCCAAAGCAAGAAACTTTTCTATATGCACTTTGGTCAAATCTCAAAAATTCCCCAAATCAAAATTTTATAAAATAGAATATTGCCATTTTTATCAAATTTAGGTATTAAGGGCATATAAATCATTCTTATTTGTTTTCTTTTTCTACATGTAATTCTTATAGTTTGAATCATGATTTCATACATTTAATACCTAAATTTAGTAAAAATAGAAATACTCCATTATAATTAAATTTTCTTTGGGAAAGCACTCTTTTTAAGATTTGATAAAATGTCAAATAGAAAAATTTTTTGTGTTGGTGTTTTGAATTTATCCTTTCAGTTTGGCCGTATAGATCTGGAACATTTGTATATATAAATGTTAAAAATAATTATATAATTTTATCATATTATAATCACACGATTTATATACAGAAAAATTAAAATATACGTTCAATAAAATTTTAATACAATATTTATTCGGATTTATTGAAAATATAAATGCTGTATGCAGTATTTTTTTCGAGACCGTGAATTAAACTTGATTGTACGGAAGGGAGACGTTAATTGAAAAATATTTATATCAGTCTGGAACCGCCTTGAGTTCTTAAATTTGGTTAACTGCATATTTGATTATGCAAATGCCCTTTTCGAATTAATCATAGATATTAATACTTTCCGGGACAAACATAAACATTTCACATTCAATCTGTTGCGCGATGCGTAACGTTCGGTGCAAGGTATATGTTTGCAATTTCTAATTTGTGCTGTACGTTGTTGGATAAAAAGCGCAATAAATTGGCGAGTAAAGTCTATTGAATTTAATTACAGTATGGCCAGCGGTGCGCAGAACCAGTTTGAATACCATCGAAGGAGTCCGTTTGGGGACATCGCGAATTTACATTCTCCAATTACACACTAAATTACCTCGCAATGTCGATCGTTTATAAATAATGTATCAGAACTCGATCGCGAAAATCTTGCAGGTGCTGATGCACGAAACTCGACATTCAGATTCAGACGATAATATCTTCTTGTTCTGTGCGTCTGTACCTGATGCGCGATAACAGAAATATTTATTTTACGAAGTAATGTAGCATTCCTGTATTCTACAGATACATATATGATCAAATATATCTATCTGTAGTAGAGAAACTGATTAGCAACAAGAGAGCTCTACATATTTATGTAAGTTTTTCTCAATTGTGGTAAAGTGGCAGCTTTATAGACGTAAAACTTCCTTCTTTGAGAATAATTCAATTTTATAGAATATAAGTCATTATTTCTATTCAGATTGCCAAAAAATATATGTTATAGATATATATTTTCGACATTAAACCGATTTTTTTTTCTTAAAATTTTCATTTAATTTTAAATTCTTTTACATACTTGTAAAAAATCGTAAAATATATAAATATCTGTTTTTTAGACTATCAAATACTCTCGAAGAAATTTTTAAAGAATTATTGGCGATTTATGACAACTTGTCCAGCCTTAAATTTTCAAGCTGCTTCTAGAACGTTCATTCGTAGTTATCTCTTCGGCAATTTCCCCGAAAAATGCGAACTCAATCAGGAAAAATATACCGGTCTCTCGAGTCGAACTTACACTGTAAAATATAGTCCGGATCGATTTACGTTTATCGTCAGCCAGGTCCAATTAATGTCTGCTCAATTCTCGCTTTACGTATGAGGATCGGCTTACTCTCGTTGGCATTCCGACGGGATCCGCGCGCGATTCAGCGTTGGATAACGACCGGCTGATTAACGATCGCCGAGCTCACCCCGGCGAAGTAAGAGTCAGCGACAGTCCCGGTCGCGATTGAACTCTGACCCACGTAAGACGACGATGATGACGACGGCGATGAATCCACGAAACTAGAAGCGGCGTCCGGTTCTCTATGAGCCAGGTGATAGATAGTGTCATCTCACTCGAAAGCTATTGCCGCGCTTACGACTACGCGGGACTTCGATAAGTCTGATTGCTTGCAGTCAGGTACGAACCTCCTGCGCACTACGGCGTATTTTCCGTATTTTTGCGTACGTTCGCGTTTCTCTCTACCGGTATTTAAATAATTAATTACAGACCGCCGTATATATATATCTAGCAAATTAATTAATTGCTGTTACGTGAATTTGTATGTCACACTTTTGCTCCATGCGCACATCTGTGCTCGTAAGTATGTATATTAACAAATCTATTATTTAATAATCTGAAGTAAATATTTTTGTCTCTAAAATTGTGTCTCACTGCGATTACGTGAATTTGTATGTCGCACCTTTGCTCCATGCGCACATCTTTGCTCGTAAGTATATATATTAACAAATTTATTATTTAATATCTGAAATAAATATTTTTTGTCTCTAAAATTGTGTCTTAAATATATGCTTGTCTGCAAAAATAATTAGTGTTATATCTTTATTAAAAGTTGGCGTATTTATATTTCAAAGTTATTATTTCAAAATTCACTTAAAATGAAAATCGTATAACATATAATTATTTTACGTCTATTATAATTATAGTATCTGAAATCGTGGAAGTATGTAATGCCCGTGTAAGGAACTATGTAAATATCATCTAACGTGAAGCAAATTTCATCACAACGTCTTCTCGATGACACGCCGCGATAATCAGCAAATTAATTTAACAAGTACTTGTTTAATGTCCAGCAAGATACTGCTGGGTGCTTCCTGCCGCGATGATGATTGCGAAGCTAAACGTATCGCATTGTACACGTGCATAATATCATCGATTATATCGATGACAGCAGTCGCAGGACAAAAATACGCATGATTGAAACGCCGAGAAATTACAAGTGGACCGATCAATTTTTTTGAAGCTTTAAGATTTGTTGAAATCTTGACATCTAACGGAGTTCCAACGGGTTGCGTTTTATTTCAGCCAATTTTCACTATCGTAGCCGTGAATTATCTTCCGCAAGATCGATTTGATGAAAGACGCGACGACGATTTCCGTAATAATCTCCGTGCCGAACGTCGTCGATCCGCGCGAATAGACAAGATGGTCAGAGAATCAGCATCGCGTTTTCAATTTGCGAACATCCCTAACGTATCCCGACTTCTGACGCATTACGCGTCACGAAAGAATTCTAACTACGTAACTACATCGAATCATTATCATTCAACATTCGTTGCAGCGACGGGCATCAGTCGAAGGCGCAACTTCCGGCTACCGCGGCGTATCGCACGACTGGCCTTGACACCTGTTGCTGAGATTGACATATGAGGAGATTGCAGTGTCATTCGTTTGATTAGTCGTGAAATTAATATTGAAGTATCGTTCGACGAAGTGAGTTGCAGGAAAAGATCTTTGCTGACTCTCGTTAAAAGGAGAAAATATCATGGAAACTATTATCTGTGGGGAGATTCAAATCAAAGGAGATTCAAATCAAATTCTTATCCAAATATATAGAAAAAGAATGCTCGAGTATCGAATAAAAAATACTAATGATAAAATATTTCTTTCAAACACAAGAATTTCAATAATTTTCCCTTATTAAGAACGTCACATTAAATTGAAATTTGGAATTTCTCAAAATAAATTTTATATTATATCTTTCGGTAATTTTGGCACGAATTTGCAATCAAGATTTATAAATGCAACAAATAAAAACGAAAGTTTTTGCACTATACAATCAGATAATCAGAATAAAAAATCTTTCGCAAATACGCCTAATGAATCTGAAGCAGAAGCCAGATCGTGTACGAGATCATCTGCCTTTCTCTTCAGAGGGAAATCAGCACCGCTGCACATTGTTTCTTGCGGTACTTCTTCTATCGGCACACCGATGCAAATGCCACGCTTGCTTTCTCGTTCTCCTGCCATTGGTGGCACACGTTATCCTCGCGAATCGCTTATTTATTGGTTGCAAAACAGGCGCGCGTGGCCTTGGGGGGAGAGTCGTACAAGAGCCGTACGCTTGACACGACCGTTTGGCCCCGAAGAGGCCAAGTCTTCCACCTTAATTCTATCGATGTACCTAAGTATTACAGAACGCGTGGAAACGTGCAATTCACAAAAAGTGGCAAGAGGCCTGCGACACGCATTTCGTAAAGATAGAAATTATCTCAAACCCGTAAAAACCTTCCAGAATAAAAACGTCGGTACCGGAGTGTACCCTTATTACATTTGATTGCATTCGGAACTTGGTTCGGGACACCCAGAAACACGATTATCGACAACGAGCTTGAAGAAACAGGTTGTTCGATTTCTTCGATCTTCCTATAGAGACCAGTTTGTTATCGCAATGCCGAAGAAAAAGTCGTCGCGAATATTCGACGCGAATATTCGACGCGATAGCCAAGTGTGTTAATAGTGCCTCGCCTCACGGATTACGGCGCTAAGGTATATCTTTCTGGACCGTCGCATTCAAACGTGCGTGCACATTAGTCAAGTCAACAGCTTGGGAAAGGCTCACCGAGGGGTGCACCTTTCTGCGAACCTTGATTTTCCATAACGACCCTCCATCAATTCTCGCGATTTTTCTAGACGCCGCGGAAGAGTATTACTTGCATTACCGGTCGCGCGAAATCTGCGGCGCACCTTGTTCTGGGAGGGAAGACGAAAACGGATTTTAATGCATGAGCGGTGACATCGAGTCATTAGGTAAAACGATGTTTTCTCGTGTTCCCATGGACATCAGTCGCGCGGAATTTACGGTGCTGGGAATGCACACACAAATCTTAATATTATTAATCTCTTTATATCCATTAAATTGCGTAAAAGGTAATTTGTCCAATTAATATCCAAATCGTTAATCATTAGAAATATCAAGATACAGGTTCGTCGATTTTATATCTTCCTCTCTGTTGGCGAACGAATATGATATGAAATTTATTTGCTAATTTTTTGCTATTTTTTTACTTTTGAAATTAATTTTTTTGCTTTAGTTTTTAAAAAGTTACGAGAGGCACGATAGCTCAATATTAAGTAACTTTTTAAAACGTGAAACAAAAAATAGAAAGGCAACAAATACTTCGAAACTTTCGAGTATCGATTTAACACGCCTTTTTTAAGAGTGGAAATAAAATTAATGTCGTAGATGAGCAGATAATGATGTGTGCAACAACTTTTTCTTAGTGAATTAGACCGAATCCGAAACATCCGTGGTGTTTCTGAAACACCTGAAGTCATTCTTATTCATTCCGAGAGGATAAAAAAACTAAATGCACGCTGGCTTCATGGTGTATGCGTTACAAGAATAATGCTTTATGATGTTTGCTCGCGCATTTGTTGCTCTAAGAGCCTGAGAACAAGAATTCCAGCGATCATTAGTCCCAAAGCTGAAATTCCATTTCACATCTTCATTTATGCACTTATAGTCAGTGTTTCTCGACGCGTCTATTCTTATCCTCGTCCTATCTACGTCTATCTATTTACAACAGTCAAACGATTTGTACATATATTTCATTTCCTATAAAAGATCATATAAACCGTTATTCGCACAATTGATCAATTTCATATGTGTCAATTAAAAATTCATTATTCAATGCAATTAATACCACACGCGGCACAAGTATTAGATCGTATCGTCGAATAAGAATTAATGATGGTACTTTTCCTGAAATCAATTCCATTCCCGTACGCGACAAAAACTCTAATCTCCGAGATCTGGTCTCCGATCCGCGGTGCGCCGCTGCGCGATCCATCTTCGGAGTCAATACGACTCGCACAGTCATCGGCGACTACGGTCCTGTCGTTTAAGATAGCAATTTTCATCTTACATTAGCATCCGGATGATTTAGAATCCCCCCCGTGACGAGCGCCGGACTCCCGGGGATCCGTCTCCACTGACACTCGTCGAGACCGGACGTCGCATCGCAACCGTCACTACGTCATTATCGGCGCTAATTGCGATGCCAGCGACAGACCATATCGCGCGATTAATATTCATTGGGCGCGAATACGCTCGCTTCTTAGTCGCTTCGCAGTCGTCGTTATCGTTGTCGTTGTAGCCGTCGTCGCGGCCATCAATGACTGTGGTCCAGCGTGATATACCGACCATCTGCCGAGCTGGTCTCCACCTCCGGCACACGGATAATTTATGAGCGGACGAGCACGCGCGATTTCTTTTATTTCGATTATATATCGCGTCCGCTGTGTCGAATATTCTTCTTGCACGAACGCCGCAACACGGAACTCGGACACGCGATTAAAACTTTAGAGCTGAAATTTGCGAGCTTGTTATAATTGACCTGCCCACACGCGAGGCGAAAAAATCGGGACTACGCAATTTGATAATAAACGCGGCAATTAACTCGATCTTCTAGTCTTCTATATCATTGTCATCTATATCAATTATTCGATCTGCAGCTCGCTGCTATTCCTCTTTGAAGTTAGTTAATCCGGAACGTCTCTTTCGCGCAACGCAGATATTGCAACACGGAAATCGGATGGCTGACTAAAACACTAGAACCGCAATTTGCGATCTTGCTATAATTGACTTGATCGCACGTGAGATGAAAGGACTTCGTATAATGCAATTTGATGATAAATGTTGCAATTGAATTTACTCCTACTGGAATCATATCAATGATCCGATTTGTAACTTGCTAATACATTATCCTCAATTTTTGAAGTTAGTTAATATCCAGCTTAACAACAGTTATACACTGAGAAAAATGTTTGGATTATGAACCAAAAGTTTTGTTGATATATACCCAAGAAAATTGTTCAGTTGCTATAAACAAATATGTTATTTGCTTATATCTTGTTAAATTGTTTTGATTTAGAGAAAAAACAATTTTGTTCTCTAAACAATTCTGTGTTATGCTCTAAACCAAAACGATTTAACAAGATATAAGCAAATAACATATTTGTTTACAGCAACTAAATAATTTTCTTGGGTATATGTATATCAACAAAACTTTTGGTTCATAATGTAAAACATTTTTCTCCGTGTACTCCATTCAGTTTTGCGTAATCGCCGATATTAATCTACGTAACTAATTGTCCGCTTTCTGCTTTACAGATATTACTTTTTAAATATTTGCCTGGTATAATATTATAATTAAATATTAAATTACGAAGCAATTTAATCATTCATGTTAAAAATTCGAATTACTTGTTACGATTTCTTTAGCAAACGCGCGCGAAGCGATAACGAAGCTCTCAGGTGCCGAACAAAACGTACAAGTAGTACAAGGAATAATATATTGCTGTAAATTAAGTTTCGCACGTATAATAGAGGAACACGTACTCTCGCACGATTGCATCATTACTGGAGCGGTTTCCGAGCGAGGAAGAACGCTTCCGAAGTGTACGAGCCACGAGGTGGAATCTTCGCGTGACCCTTGAGGCTGAACCCCAGGGTTCATGGGTACACACACGACGAGAGATAGCGGTGAGCGAGCGATATACCTAGCCGCTGAAACCTCGACGGTAAAACCGAGGATAGTTAAAAGATCGTGAGTCCACAACTATTAGAGAGCACGACTGCATTGCAAGCGTTGTGCTCCTTGCAATTATGCAAAATATTACGTATCAAAAATCTCGCGAAAGTGTTACTCCTAATTTATCGCCCAATTGATTAATTGCAAAAAAAATATCAACATCAATGCATGATAAATTCTCTAACTGCTAGCATCTCTTTTAATACATCGCAAATCCCGTTACGGATTTCATATTTCCCCGAAGGGAGAATACATATGCGATTTATATGCAAGCGTGACAAATTTGCGAAATATATACATATCAAGGTAGAACGAGCCATAAAGCGGCTTTAGGGATATTTTTATGACGTGCAGTTTAACGCGAGGTTCAACAAATGAATGTTACAAGGCGCCTACGCAAAATTACTGTAAGAAAAGATCAGAAGGGCAGCGTGTCAGAGACATAACGTAACAGACCTGTTGTTCATCCTTTGCAATTTTCTCGCACCGTCCGACAAAATTATAATTTACGAAGTCGAGACGCATTGGCGAGAAATCCCCACAATAAGAAAATGAGCGGAGTCAAGGAACTTTTCCTGCGCGTTAAGAGAACTCGGATCGCGTTGCATGCAAGTCGCAGTCAGGGAACTTTTCCTGCGCGTTGAGAGAACTCAGATCGCGTTGCGTGCAGGTTTTCAGCCCGCTAACGATTGATCCGCGACGCGGTCAATGGTTACAGCATCACTTTGTGAAGAACATAATGTGTCAGTATTCCGCGTTACCCGCAATTAGGGGATCTAAAGTGGACGATTCCGCAGCGGGAACCTTTCATTTGTAAACGCGAGTTTTGTGCAGAGTAGCGATCTCGGCTCGAAGATTTCGTGAAGAGACCTCGTACATTTTCTCTCTGAAATCAATGAGGGTTGAAAGACGCGTTTTAGCAAATTAGGACTGGCGATGCAGCTCGCGTGCTGCATTCAATGTCAGAGAACAGAGGCACGTGTGGCGAAGCGAAAACTGAAACGATCAGCCGAGCAAAGAGATTCGATGTCAATTGCCTTTTTTATCTATTTACGAACGTTTACAACCGTTTCTCGTTCTGCGAAAGATATTTCTTCTTACCCGGATTTCGTTCAACTGTATCTTCAATCTGTGCTATTAAGAAACTTAAGTAGCAGGCCCAAAACGTACGCGAAATTATACAGTTAGACTTTCACGATTTGCTTACTTTAATAATAGATAGGTTTCTGGTCTCTGTTTCTCGGCGTGTCGAAGATACGATCTGTTTATGCAGGGAGTGAAATACAATATGCTAATGGAAGTAAAGGAGAGAAACTCATGCTCGGTAATTATCGGAGGGAAAAAAAAATCCGCGGCTGTTGGTATAACGCGAGATTTCGCGCTAGAATATTCTCGTTTCGTTAATGACCGTCTTAACTGTAAGAGAATTGAAATTATGTTAATGCAACAAACGCATAACGAGGCAATAAAGACTCGGTAGCAATTGCGAAAGCTTACACACTTTAGCAGTTTACATTAGAAGCGGTTAATTTCCCGAAGAGAAAACAAGATAATTACTAGCATCGAGGAAGATAAATACCGATAGCGGAGAGATAAATACCGATCGCACTGGAACGTCCATTGAGCATTCTGAACCTCGTAATGCATGATCGAATAAGATAGGGCTCGCTTTTAATAAACACGGCGAAATGCAGCGTGGCTCTCGTCGAGAAGCAGAAATCACTGCTCTTGGCATTCTACTATTATTCGAACGAGAAACGATTCACCGAGCGAACAGATAACCAACAGTCCGCTTCCTGATTACGGTGCACGATACCTATTTTCAATTTCATTGATTCGATTGAAAAGGCAGAGGCAGCGATAGACACCACTATTCACGGACGTTCTTTCTACGCCGCGGCGCTTGGCTGCTTTCGACCGGCAACAAATTAAGCTGTCAGGTTGTTAAGGCATATTGTTAAGACGCTTCTAAACGTACATGCTAAACGTAGATATTATTTCGACATCGAGTTAGCATTCAGGTACTGCACAAAGTTCATAATAAATGTTTAGATAGTCGAGTCTCTTTCCATCCCGAGACTCGACTTCCCTTCATGAGAGGGCTGAAAATCAAAGTACGCAATGTCCTTTGACTCGCTAGGTATAATACGATAATATTGGAGATATTAAAACGCGAAACGTGTTAACAATGGCACCTTAGCGTCGCGTTATGCGCACGTGGTGCTCGAGGCCTAATCTACGAGATACCTGAGCCAACGTATAGACACTTCTTTCACCGATGTCTCCAGGTGTGCTATTACAGGCGAGCATCTCCGTTTCTTACCTGGGTCAGGGTCTCGGGGGAATCTACACGCTCACAAACTCTCTCGTCGTCTACATAGAGGCACGCATACGAAGCTCGACTTACACGCGCGGCGACCAGTTCGCTGCAGGTGTGGAAATTAAAGATTGATGACGAGCGCTAGTGCAAGGTTAGCGTCGAGGTCGCGCGGATTCTACGCCGGCAGCAGCACACCCCCGAGAGATAGACGATTTCATACTTGATTACCGTAATCTCGCCTCTCGCGCAAAAACATGACGTTTCGCGGATACCGGTACAAGGGCGATCTGTCGTATTAACGGCTTAGATGAATCTCTGTTGATTCGTTATCGGCTGCCACATGCTACGACAAATGCCTAATAAATTAAGGCGGAAATTGGAATAGCACGGAGAAGCCGTCGTCACCATTAATTTTGTTTTATACAAGATGATAGGTCCTCGTGTATCTTTAAACTTTAATACCTTAAAAGTACTGTTTTAATTAGTCTAATTAATGGAAAAATTTTTCGCATACATATAAAATTAAAGTTATTACATTACTTAACGATATTTTATCAAATGTGTGAGATCTCCCGTTTTTTTATTTTATATACATAATTATCTGCAAACGCAAACGATTCGACTTATTGCAAGTTTTATTGCAGGAAATTTTACTTTTAAACGTAATTTTTATATGCGAAATATTTTAGGATTTAAGATACGAAAACGATAGGATAAAAACACGCCGCGACAATATATAAAGATTATCGAACAGTATTTTTGACAATTCAAATTAGTTCGTCATCCAATCCGCGGTTGAGATATTAGGACTGAGGTTCTTGCGGGTGATTCGGGATAATCAAAGGATACCGCTTGTTCTAATTAACTGCTAACTAATTTGCAATTTGAAACGGTTCGGAATAAACGATAATACTGTGTAACCTTATCACATGCTTAATAGGCACAGCGGCATAATCTGCATCAAGAAATCGTCATGTACTCCCGATTTGCGCCATCTGTCGATTCATAAATGGTCTACCGGTGTAATGAAAAGTACTTAAAATGATCTTTATGACCTGCGATAATTACCAATTTCGCGCGAAATATTGCAAAAATTTAAGAAGCCCGATGTTACACGAAAAAATTAAATTCTCGTAAACTTGAATCGTATAATAAGAATAAGACCGTAAACGTATTTACGACTGCGGTATCTTGGATACCTGCTCCCTTCTTCACGAGGATAAAACCTGCCGCGTGCAATTTTTTTAAATCGTTTTTACACCTCGCGCAGAAATATTCACGTACAAGGCACATTGGCTGCTGTTGCTGTCGCAGCTGTTAAAATCTTAAATAAAATTGTTTTGACGCGGTGCGCTCGCCAAAAAATTATGAACGAATAATAAATGCGCAACGCAGAGAACATCTCCGTGCTTTCCCAAAAATTCGTCCGCTTCCACGAAGTATTTTTAATCTTCGGCCGCTCGTAAATTCGGCGGAAGATCGGAGATAGCTCCGATCGCGCGCCATCAGTAAGCAGATTAATATTGATAGCAACGGGGCGGCGAAATGACAGGCCGCGCTGTTTTTTCGCGTGTCTCGGAACGGGAAGCTGTTTTTTACGATCTTATTTCTATCAATTGGGAAGATAATAAATCTGAGGATAGCGAGGGTGATAAATAAAAGTTCCGCTCTTCCTACGATTCACGGATATACATTGTATCGGAGATATTCTCGTGTAATGCTTTTGCTCCGGGCACGATAGGCTCGATCGTGCTTGTTGTAATGCTTGTAAATCGCCCTGTAATCAATGAGTTACGATTCACGGCCAATAAGTAAAGGAGAAATCGACCGGCCGCTCACATCTTCGATGAGCCGGAGCAAAACTGGCGCGGCGTGAGTTTGGCAGCATTAATTTTGATACGCCCGTTCCCCATCCTCTCTCTCTCTCTCTCTCTCTCTCTCTTTCTTTCCCCGTCGCCATTATACATATTTTACACGGCCTTTATGATATGCGACATAAGTTATGTTTCATAGAGGAATATAACAGGGCGCGGAGAAAAAAATGGACGCATTAAGTGGTTAAAAAGCCGGTATGCATGCTCGCGATGGCACGTAATTTGAAGTGTTTTAGTGCACCCGGGTGAGAACCCCGAATGCAGCGGTAATGAATGATAATGGACTGTCGGTGATAAATAACCATAACAAGAGATTTATTATTTATAATCTAAATAGGTCTTTGTATGTGTCCAAAGCGATTAAATATGTCGAATATATCAGAGCGATGGAGCAAGGATGATAAATGATGATTACAGTAAGTATTGTAGCATAATATAGTTTGTCGGTCCATTTTCGATTAGTCAAATGTGCCTGCCGAAAATGGAGGTGCATAAGATAATTAATATTAGAAAATGATATTGATTAAAGAATGAAAAAAGATAGGCAGATCGATGGGGAGGTATAACTTGAAAATTACGGAAATCATAAATCATAATTGGTGACGCACGATCTCCATTCGCTCGAAGGTAGACTTCCTGAAAGCGTATATTTGCTACTGTTCAAATAAATAATCTCAAGACATTTTGAATGCCCCCTTTGAAAGCCAAGATCCCGTAATCCTGATTAATATCCTTTGAATTATGTAGCCTACGTTTAAAAGATTAACGAATAAGAGTGTCATTGGCTTCAGCCAATCAGTGTATTATCCGCGGCTCTATTATTTTTGTATTATACATTTACAATACTTGTGCCATACGATCATCTTCAGTCGCGGATTGAAACGTTCCGCGGATAAAGCGCGAGGTAAGATCTATTTTAGATACGATTCGCGTTTATAACGCGAAGCTTACAAAGCAGGCTTATCTTTTTCCAGTCTATTCAATCTCAAGGTTCAGCTTCTCCCAATCATTGTCAGATGCAAGTAAGACGGATTACCCGGGCAGGAAAGCGACCCGCGATAAAAACAAGTCGCCAAGCACATGCAGCCGAGTGCGCGCCGCTTAATACCGTACCGCGTGCATAGCAGACGATTTAGAAACGCGGCGGACAGACGGTTCACTCGAACAGCTGGAGCAATCATTTCCGATGACGCGGTTCGATTGAAAGCAGTATGCTCGCGCGCCGAGAAATCCGCTCGACTGCCAGATGAGGAAGACTCCCGTACGTGCGGTGCGAGATTTACGCACCTCGCCATTCTAAGTCCTTGCACGCGTAATAAGAAAGACCGTATAGTGTCAAATAATGCGATTAGGTAAAACGTTTCTGTCTTCCTAGATCGGCTTCGCAACAGCGCGCGCTTCGCACGTACCAGCGATTGAACGTTATCAAAAGTCTACGTGCTCGATAAGTGACATTTATATTCTTTAAACTCTCCGAGATTTATACCTCATGGGTTAGCACGTCGATACCGTTTGGATAAGAATCTGTTGTTGAATACACATTCGCTGAGAGAACGTACGACAAGTCGGTGTGCCAAGGGTGACTTATGGAAACGAGCAGGAGCACGTCATTTATTCACGCCGTGGTTTGTAGCACGGTCTTACGGTCGCCGGTAACGTGTTACTCGACCTTTCGATAACGATTTCTATCTCGTCCGGTTTATCTAGTTCATCCGACTCGGTTCACGCACAAGGAAAGAGATAAATGATTATTATCTATTGAAGTATACAATGCGCAATTTGAAGAAGAGCTGAAAGATTGTTTCGAATATATTAACAAACTATAATAGTAGTCGTTTCGAGCATTATTCTGCTTTATCTTTACTCTATCGTAGTAAATTGCTGCTCTTTTAAAATATTATATTTAATTATTATATTTAATTCGATGTAATTATATGTAATTCTATTATTATTCCATGCACGATAAATGGCGTTCATAATCCATCATAATCCATTGGAATTTTTTTAATATCATAGAACATATTTGACAGAAATCTCTCCGAAAGGCAAAATTTCCGGATTATTTATACTTGAAGAAACATTTTTGCCGTGTTACTAAACCATTACCGAAATAAATTACTGCTTATTTATCCGTAAAAAGAGTCGAGCTCAGGCCCTTAAAAGTAGGTTCTTCTTGTAAATTATAATGAGCCCGAATGTACACCCAGTAAGTTAGTACAGTACAAGCAGCAATCCCGGCAACGCACGCGATGGTTCCTCGCTATGTCGTGTCGCCTCACCCTCGCCCTTCGTCATATAATTATGTTCCTTCGCGCAGTATTGAAAGGCGTGTAAAAGGTTGTACCTTTCACGAACGTGGTATTTACTTAGGCCGATTCTTCCAAAAAATTGTTCGAAAGATCTGTAAATGGAGAAAAATCGATCGCCGACGACGAGCGGCAAGATGAATGCGGGGATGAGGGGAGAGGCCAAAAAGTACAGAGGAAGAGAAATTATTCAAATTTCGTCTGGACGGCAATTTAATCGCGTGATGTTCGCCACGTAGGTACGTAGACATTAAAGCCCTCCAAATTGCATTGGTCGAGCAGGATACGCCATTTTTGCGTGGCCTCACCTCTGCCAACGGCAACCAATGGCGATTGGTAACTTAAAAACGGTACCCGAGAGGTATGCTCGGTGTCGATAAACATGTGTGGAGGGAGACACACTTCCAGGGAGGCTACACCTGTTATGCCGATACCATACGGTGGCCACTTATTGCAGACGATATTTCGATTACTGGTCTGGCTTCGTGAAAATTAATGACGGTGTAATAAATAATATATCGTCGTATTATTATTAATATCGCGGGGAAAGAGGGCACAATCAGCGACGAGGCCGTAATCATACATCCCCTGATTTTTTTTATGGCTCAAGATAATTATATATATTTGACAGTGAGTATAGATTGAATCATTGCCGCCGCGCAATTCTGACTGTATTTTTATGATAATATTTCATTACATGTATAACAAAGAAAAAAAAGGCCTCATTATTATACAGCTTCTCCTATACTCTGATTGTGAGTTCCCGCGCTAATTGATATTATTATTGTTTCGCGGTACCGAGAGAATTTAAATAATAATACTTGACGCGGACCTTCTGTTCTCTCTGTTCTCGCAACGGTGAAACAGGAAGAGCGATAATTCGTGAGAGGAACAGTCCGCGAGGCATGCGCAATTACATGAGTGGCATCGAGTAGCGCGTTCAAGATTGATCGCGGCGATGAATACCGCTGTGATTCACAGCGACGAGCTAAATACAGGAGAATGAGCCATATAAATCCGCGTCCGCCGCGCGGACGCTTTTGCTGCTTGATTTGGACCAGCTGGCAAGAGGATGTAACGGAAGGCGCAGTCGGAAATCATTAATGTCCAGTAACTAAACGTTCGCGCGGTGACTTGCCGCAACGCGTCTCCGCTCCGCGGTAGATGACTTCATAATTCATAACGAAAAAATTTTGCAGGAACGTTACCGTGAATGTCGTTGACGCATATGTGAAGATCTTCTCGAAAAATAGGCAAGTCGAAGTTACACTGGCACGTGCAGGAGCTGTTTGGCACAAGCAGGCTCGAACTCGAGGAACTCCGAGAATAAGGACTGGCGGTGCCGCTGCTGAGCACTGTACAGGCTTCCGTGCAAGACCCTGTAACAAATTACAATTTACAATTACGTTAGATTGCGTATGTTAATTTAAAGTAAAATTTGAGATTTCGACTGAAATAATTTTCTCCAAGTGCATTCACTTATAAAATTATTCTACTACGTATCTATTTATATTTCAATATATGCCATCAATCAAATATTTGATGTTATCTACAATATATATTATTAATCGTTGATTGAATTCTACAACTGTCTTTGCGTGTTTTATCTTGCTTAACTGCAGTTTTCGTTTTTCTGCTTTAATTGATAGCGTGTCCATGTCGCACATTAAAATACACCACATGCCATGCATTAATGGTCAATTAACCAATCTTTCAAGAATCAATAACTTGTTCGTGTGCCAAACGTGTTTCGCAGGATCTCGCGGTAATGCGAGGCTCTCAAAGAGGCGACGTACAGTCCGTCGGTTGAAATTCACGTGTTTCGATCCTCAGGACGTGCCGTATAATCCAGCCGAGCAAGGACAGGTCGGACAGCTGTCAAACCGTTATATCGTAATTTCACGGTTAAGCCGTTACGAACGTCTTTTTATTTCGCGCAGCGGTTGTGTCGCGATTTCGCGCAAAATCGTCGTGGAACACATTCGGCACTCTCGAAACATTTTGCTTCCGCGTACCAGAAAATCACTCAGGGGGACTTGCGCCGTATCACCGGCGCGAATCGCGCTTTACGAGGCACGCTTCTCGAATCAGACCACCGAAATGCAACACGTCATAATGCCGTCATTACCACAAATACCACAACGCATTGCGAGAAATCGCAAATAGATATTAGGGTCTCGAATGAAAAACATGACGCACGAGTGAAAATTCTGTTTAGAGGAAATGTCCGTATTACAGCATTTTCAACGCGATACTTTCGGTCGTCGTCCCGAATTGCCTCTTTCGCGGATTTCAATACAACCAAAAGAAATATAATAAAACAATATTGAATATATTTTTTACCTTCAATGGTAAAAATATCTCCATCGGAGTGCCGGATGACCGATAATTCCTGACAGCGAACGACGACTTGCAGCAGGTTGAAGCTCGTGAGAACGAGGGCTAGAGAACGCATCTTCCCCACAGCATTCTGCAATACACAAACAGAGACAGGTCGTAAATAATCAAGAGGAATATCGAGAGGAGCGGTAGTTTTATGCGTTTCGTTAGCCGCAAACAAGCGTTTGTTCGACATGGCCGATAAGTCATTGAAAATCCCGTGAATTAGCAGCTGCTTAATTCCGCGACATTACACAAGAGACTTCCGGCAGTTATCCATTTATGGCGCCTTGCCAGTCGCTCGGTCTTCGCTAAACACTACAGTCGCATCTGTATGCGCTTGTCAAAGGAATATTAACACGCGCATCATTTATCAGAAACGCATTACTACATTATTATTAGATATATCAATTTGGAGTTATGCAAAGCTAACGTAATGTTCCTTAAAAAAAAATCACACTTTTTGCTATGATAATAAATTAATTCTTCCTGTACGCGATAGATATACTCTATGACTTCTTGTACGTTTGATTTGTGAGGATCGCTCACATATCTTAAGCGACGTGCAAGTAGAAACACACGAGTACACGCCGAAGATTGAAAGGATACGGATGCTAATTTAGTCATTAAAGTAATCATCCTAAATTTGCTACGACCGGTTGGCGAGTGTTATGATTACGTTAAATGAAAACGCAATTAACCCTAACCCTGGATTCTTAATGCACCGAAAGGTTCGACTCGATAGCCTTCGAAGTTCCCCCTCGCGCTTTTTTGCATTTCATAATCGATCGACGAGTGATCGGCGTGATTTGCAAGAAATTTACGAGACACAAATCGTTCTCTCCTTCTTCTGGCTAGCTGTTCAGTCACGCAATTAATCGTTGGAATTTTAGACCGGTTGTCGGTTTATCGGAACACTCAAGCAGAGTGACTGCTGAGTTCTTTAATTTCTGTCAAATTGTATTAATCGCGGGAATGAATCACAACTGGGTAGATGAATCGGGATTGATTATAATCTCGGTTCTCAAGTGATAAATCGCCGTTGGATGATCACGCCTCGTTCTCCGAATAATTTCATCAGTCTCTGATGACAGGCGCAACCGTAATTTCGGAAGTCCTGCGGCAGGTATCATAGCGAGAAGAAGACGGAATGCTGCGTATTTCTGTCTGGCTGAAAAAAAGAAGCGAGACGGAGCGATCGTTGTCATCAATCAAAAGCCCGTTACAGACATGACGTCCCGAGGTCTTGCTCAAAAGTAATGAGATATTTGGCATTCGCTTAATTTCATCGTTTGTCACTGGGATAGTTCGTGTCCTTAAGTGTAAATCTTCCATGCAAATCATGCTAAAGAGGTATGACAGCGTAGATACATAATTCCGTAAAATTTCGTATCGGATTTCAGCGTCGCTTTATCAAAATTCAATAACCCTGCAAACGCTTACGGGGGAGACTGAATTTTTTGCTTTATAATTGTACGCATCGACCGTTTGTCTTTAAGAAATTTAATAAGCGTTGCAATTGACTAGTTACTCGTCTATGTAATCATCCTCTCGCAATAATCTCCGCGCTAAAGGAATCTCTACGGCAGGTGCTGGAAATTGCGCTATCGCGATTATATTAATCGGTCAATGAATTGCATTCGGACTCTGATTATTGAATCTTAGTGCGCGATTATCGCGCGTAGGCCATGTAAATGCTGACGAGCGCACGGTAATTACAGTGCGAATTCCCCGCGAAATCGTGTTAATAATTATTTACGACGAGATTACACTGAGACGCATCTCTCATGTCGCACTCGCAACCGGACTGCACTTTGATTAAATTTTCTTCTCTGCGTTCTCGTCTTGTAATCACTTCGACGTGCGCTTGAAAACCTCTCAAAAGTCGTCGAAAAAGGCGGAGAAGGTAATCGAGAGAAAGTGTCGCTATACGCTTTTACGTTACACGATGAAAAGTCTTTTTTTTCGTCAGGCAGATAAACAAGCCACGCCGTACATGTGAGGATCAGTTGGGCAGCAGATGTTAAAACAAAACGAGCCAAAAATTCCAAGGGAGCACAATAAAAGTGCGCTTGTTAAAGAGAATTAAGAATTCACGATGTGATCAAGTGCCTCTATAAAAGCGGCATAACTTGTCAGGAAATTTAGTTACTAGAAGGAAAGCACCGTTCACATTAGCGTTTCTCGGAAACTTCGCTCGCCGTGACGCGAACGAACGACAAATCTTTCTCTCGATCTCTCTCTTTCTTTCAGGATTATCTATCTCGGGATCATTGAATGAATGCGTTAGATACTTGAAAAGAAGAATTCGACGGATTTCGTGGTTCGCCGATAAAGCCGGTTGCCAGCCAATGAATCGTGCGGCTGTAAATCTCTCTTACGAATGATCCTATCCTATCGTAAAATGCCAAATGCGCTTCTTAATTATGCGTGACACGTCAATGGTGATATCACTTCGGAAATTATATGCACGGTTAAAGTAAATACGGATTCTGCCATCATCATTTTATAATGAGATGCTAATATCTTATTTTGTTGACTGCCGAATTTATTGCTAATACCGTATAGCATGCCGAAATGTTCACACTGAATCTCATAAAAATCAAATAAGAAGTGTTAATTTGGCTATGGTTTTAATTATATGTATCTATTATCATTCTATTATTATCAAATTATTACTTCATTATCGTATCATAAGTGTCAACTTGGAGGTATCATTTATGCTATAATTTTATAAAAAATTAAATTACGTTATCCTTAAAAAAATATTTAATCAGCGTTTTGATATTGAGAATTAATTGCGCGCGCTGTTACAGACAAATCTGTAAATGTAGATATATTTACATTATAGATAAAATATTAAAGTAGCTATATATAAAAAAATATTTACTATTAATTATATGTGTTGATTAATAAATGTATTTTACAAAATACATAATCCTCTAATTCGATTTTTTGCTAATGAAAAAAAAATATAGAACTGAAAAATATAAATATCTAGTTTCCATGAGTCATATTATAGAAGATTAACAAAATACGTGCGATATAACTGATCGCAAAACACTGAAGGGTGCAATCGTGCCGAAAGGTCGACGTATCAGGAAGTGTAATGCAACCACCGTACCCCTTTATAATCCGCCGGCACCTGCACCAGATGCTACATCCGATTTTGTCCCGCGTTCCGCACGTTGCGGAACACGGCGCACGTGTTATCTTACGCGTGCCATCGGCCCGATTGTGCATAACGTTTCAGCTCTCTGCCCGCCGGTGTTTCTTGCTCTATTGGCCCAATCGCACGTGCCGACGGTGCAATTTATATCTTATATTGCGCGCGCGAGACGTAACGACGTTTCTAAGCTTGCATTATGCCCGGTTAAGATCTAACGTGCGCGATATAATGCCTGCGGTCGCCGAACGGTGTCTTTACTGGACACACGTGAGCTATCCTGAACTTCTTTTACCCGCTCGTTGCGTGATATCGGGACTGCGTTGCGTTTTCCTCCTTTTTTTTTATCAGTCAGCGTACTTACAGTGTGTCGCGGTACGTTGTATCTCGTAGCACTAATCTACCGAGACGACGTCACACAGAACTATGGACAGGAATTACAGCCTTCACGTAAAAAAGATTGCAAGCCAGATGGAAGACGTATCGATATCCGACAACATTATAATAATGACTTGATTATCTTTCCCTTGTAAACAAAAAGAAAAGACAAACTATGCTTATAACATTACACAATATCACGTTATGACGTTTCTGACCTAAAGTATTTCTCAAAGAGCCGAAATTTTACTATTTATTCTTTAATCAAAGAGTGAGAAGATTAACGATAATGCTTATAGATATACAATAATAAAGATAAAAACATGTAGAAAGTATACATCCGAATCTTTTATTCGGGGAATTAGTTTTACGGATTAAATTGCTCGAAAGTTACAGATGAAGATGTTCCTCGTCCGATGTGCCGTGCAATTCGGCCAATTCACGCGCGTATACTTATGTCTTCAATGACAAATTGTAGTGATTTTAGATAGTGCAAACTACGAACGCGTGTCCGCGTGTCACGCATGAGAATTATTTCATAACAGTGCCAACAGTCACGGTCAAAGAACAGAGCGAAATAATGGTAGAAAGCAATGATTTCTAAAACGATGACATCAATACCAAAGAGGCTGATTTCTCATCGATTTGGAATTTGTAGAAAGGTCCGAGAATGAAGCACGGTGATGATTCGTTAAAGTTTATTATGCGTGACAGAATGTTTAAATCGGCAATTTATAGCCAATTTGGACTGATTGTTATCTGAAGCGTAGCCTGGAAGGATCATAAACTAATACCTATAATCTACGATAATCTACAAGAAGAACACAGAGTGAAGTTCAATGAACATGTTATGACACGTTACGAAAAGAAATAATCTATTCAGGAATTTAACGAGAGTGTGAAGAATTCCGATCGTATTACATTTATTTTCAAAAAAATGTTAGAAACGGTTGCCGAGGCAAAGATTAAGACTGCTTCTGTACGTAAGTGTAGGATACTGGTATTTTATATGCGCGATAAGGCATCGACGTCCCGCAAAGAACGGGAATTATTTTCAACCTAAAAACATGCGATCGTTGTATATAAAATTATTGTACTTAAGTTACACGCTATTAAATGTTATGGATCCGTAAGTATTCGATCGATCGTGTTCAGCGTCTTATTATCAATGTACAGCGTTACAAAATTCGTGGCCGGGTCCGAAATCTCACCAAGCCGATGGCGATTGTAACACAGGTAACCGTTATCGCGTAAATACACGCGAACTCGATGTTAATAGCAGAGCTCCTGCGCCTTAGCAATTATCGTCGCTGCGGCGAGGAGCAACGGCGCATCAATATTCCGTAAGATTCCCCTCGGTCTCCTCCGTGTACGCGGTTGTGTCGACACCGGCACCATTTAAAGGCCGATGCGCATGAAAAGGTGCTCTCGCAGCATTCGACATCCCATATAGGGTTTTACAATCGGCCCAGTAACGGCCCAATAATGGTTTGCCGAAATGCAGTACTGGCACAATACCGAAAAACATTCGGGCGCGGTACTGGCGCAGTAATGGATGATAACTTGAGTCCAACAGTTGGCCAACAGTATTGGCTCAGTACTGGCTTACAAACGGTCGAATACTGGCTAAGTACTAGCTTACAAACGGTCCAATACTGGCTAAGTACTGGCTCAGCATTGGCTTATGAACGATCCATTATTGGTTATTAAAAATTCAGAATAATAT
>VBVR01002309.1:8827-23563 GCA_011638315.1 Tetramorium parvispinum
ATATATTGCCTGTACTTTAATTCTGGAAAAGAATTTTTAAATCTGTAAAGACAATTAAAAGATTTAATGAATCGAAAATTAAAAATGCTCGATCGGTAAAAAGTCACTTTAGGATCACCTTAAATGCTTAAATAACGTAAAAGTTGAAACTTTCGCAACTAGATCTAAAATTAATTTTTGTGTATCAAGAAGAAAAATTACCACCTCTTGAAACGTGTAATATTTCACTCAAGTAATAATTGTGACTCATATTTATCGTAATATGTTACTACATAAATGCCTGCTCTGCTAAAGAAAATGAGCTCGTCGGATTCTTGCAAACAGGTTCTTAATTTCTCTCCCTCGGTTAGCTACTTTTAGCCACTAATCGAGCACACAGGAATTTCCGCCGTTTCCCGCATCATCAGTCAAATGTGGCACGTCTCGTCATGTGTTTGAGTCTCCTGTGTCGATTAGTCACCCGCCTAATTTCTGACGAGATCCCTATTTAGAGCGCCGGCTGGCAAAAAGTCCGGGAAACAATTACGCGCGATTAACCGTGTACATTTGAGGTTGCCACGCGGCCGTGCAGTATTTTTCATTCTCATGCCGAGCTGCACGCTGCACCGTGACGGCGATAATGAGTCACCGTATCCCTCACGCAACGACACGCTAAATAACCATCATTTTTCTACTGTCGTTTGTTGAATGAGTTTTTATCTTATATGACCAATATCATTTAGAAAAATTGTTTGCAAAATGGGAAAATTATTTTCTATTGTTTATCATTTAGGTTAGTCGAATATTGTTTTATCTGTACAACATATGTATACACATATTATATATTGCATATACTCTGTTTTTCGTGTATACGAATAATTATTACTAACTTATTTAATATTAATTTTGCGTCCATCCATTTAAGAAGTTTTCATTTGCTTCCAATAATTATTGTTCACTATAAACAGTGGAGCATACATTATAAATAAATCGGAACTATTTATGTTGCGAATACACTGATTTTGCTTGTAATACATACGTATAAAATATTCTAAAAGTATTAATTTTAGCTATGCATGTATTAATTCTTAATGATCACTCAATGATTATGTGATAATTATTTATATTTCATTGTTTCGAAAAATTTTATCACATTTATGTTACTATTAGTTTATTTATCCGGTTTTTATTTATGCATTTTCTGACAATAGGAAATGGAGACTTTACAATTTGTGCATCGAGATATAGAATTTTGTAATTAACACATACTGTGTTTATTATGGATAGAAAATTTCGTGGGGTCTAACCTGGGGTTCGTTCCCCCATTAGCAAACCGAAACTTGTAGCATCCTCATCTTTCGTATATTCCGTTTTTCTTTTTGCCTCGTTCATTTGTCAGGGAATGCGCTTAAGCACGGCGACGTAACGGCGACATCTACACTCGACTTTAATTTTTCAAGCTTTGAACCCTGCGCGATCGTCGATGTTTTTCTTCCCGTCGGCCAGCTTCCCGTATTTCTGGAGCCATGTAATTATTCCGAGTTGCTCCGTTCTTGAAGACCAGCCTGCGTCATTTGTCAGGATGAAAGTCCTTCCTGACTTTTACGTGACGATTGACGTTTGCAATGGGAAGAATATTTACTGATATATCGCAGGATACTCCTTGACGTTTTAAATTTATCATTGATCATTTTAAATTGTTAAATTTTTATTTTAGTGTACAGACGAAATTTGAAATTATATTATAAATTTGAATTATTAGTTACAATACTTTGATTGCCATTTTTTAGATAATTAGAATTTACTTAACCCAAGCGATCCGCGATTAGACATTACATGCTAATTTTGTCGTGTCGTAAATAATATAATTTGCATTTTCATAGTCAACGTCATCTTTTTTTTTTTTAATTTTAAAACAGTCAAAAACACGTATATTTTGGATCTTTTTTCTTTTTCAAAAATAACTATTGCATTTTTATTTTCACTGATTTTCTCAGAAGAAATCTGGTCTCTCATTTCAGTTAGAAATTTGTGGTTGTTTACAACATAATTAGTTACCATAATCCAGAATCATGAATAGACGAATCTCTTAAACTCACGAAGTCCTCGCGCGTGTGGTAGGACCACCATGCACGATAATTTCGTAGTTTCAGTTTCGTGCTCCGTTTTACCAGGATAATTGCTGGTCGCCATCACTCCGCGCCTTCGAAAGCGATCCGCGGTCGTTAGACATTACATTTTGCCTCGTAAAAATTGTCGGCAAAAAATCAATATTCCGTGAGGCCACAGCGAATTGAGATGCAAGATAGTTGACGGCGATTAGACCCAACAGGTGTGGGCCGAATCGTGAGTGTGGCTAATCTATAATTGTGCAAAATTGTGACGCCCCGAGCACCGAGACCGTCACGTTTGTGGATCTTATGTGAGGATGGACCGGCATTTAAAGGTACAACAACACCGACAACCTGCAACTTCTCTCGCGCACTCGCCTTCGTTATTTTTTTACGTTTGTCGCGTTACGCGACATTACGCTTTCTGCCTTACGAGCGCGAGGGCTGGAAATGCGCACTTTCGTCTGTTACATCGGTAAACTCGGACGATCATGGTTCTTTTTTTTTTTCATACGTTATTATTATAATGTAAAATAAAATCGTAAATTTTCAGGAATATCGAGTAATTATATTTTAAATGTAAAAAAGAATTATTTAATATTTTTAAATACTCATATATAAATCAAATGAGTTGTCAAGAAGTTCTTGAAAATTCCATCGCCCATTAAATGTTCAAGTAGTCTTTGGTAGTCAGGTAAGATCAATAACTTCCTAGAGTTGCTTCCGGCAGCACTTGGTGTGGTCCTTCATTTCGGCACCTGTCCGGCGGGACAAATTACCGGTGAGAAATATAGCGGAGACGATAATGCTGGTTAAAAGGAAATTAGGGTCGATGTAATTCTGAACAAGAGCCGAAGGCAGAGATCTGCTGCGTGGGGCGCATGTGGCGACCCTCTGGCCTCAAGGACCAGGATAATCCGCTGTCATTGAGGAACATAATGGGCCACCCGTGAAGACTTCCTTCGACTACAATGCGATCGCTTCAGCGAAATTGAGATATTTTTCGTCGGCACCGTGCAAAATCGCGCATCGTTCGCGGTTAACGCTATAAATCCGGTAATGACTATACTGTGTCGTCGCAGCAACGTGGTGTAGGCGCACCCCTATTATTGTACGCACGTTAGATTATTTTCGTCATTTACTATCTTCTTTTTTACATCCATATGTAAGCAAACTATAATCATTCTTTTTGATATCGACATATCTTCATTCTTGATTACACCGACAATTTTGGTTAACTTATCTTGGTGATTATCTATTCTTTGGAATACATAGCAAGTTAGGCAGGATGATCGCTTAGGAATGACGCTAATGATCGTTAGTGCAAGCAGTCGCTAAGATTAACGAGTTTGTGTTTCTGAATATGTTAACGAGCAACTGCTTCAGTGTTAGATAGCAAATAAAGAGAACGTGTGTGCTCTCCTCGTTTTCCAACGAACAAAACATGCTCCGAAACGCAACGTAATACTTCGTACGTGTCTCAGGTGCGCTGGTAGTTTCCAAGTTGCGATGTTATATCGCGTCGTTGCGACTGAAAACGATGCGCCGTATCGCGCCGCGCTCTCATTGGCGATACAGCGACGTCATCCACAAACTGCACTTTTTACGACACCGATTAGCTTATCTTTGTTTCGCAGACGGTCGCGTAATGGCGCGCGCGCGCGCGACAAGGGTATAGACAGCAGACTAACTTATCTAAAGACGGCATTGCATTGGCATGACAATTGCGCGCGAGTCGCAAAAAAAATGTAAGGCGGTCCCATGACACGTGAGGATGACTTTGAATCGAGCGCGCGGAACGCGTCGCTCAAGCTTATCTTAATCGTCTACTCGTCCACTAGGGCTTTTCTCGGAGCTCCTTTTTATCTTGGAACGGAGCGATCTCAATCACTTTTATTACGGAATCTCAGGACATTTCCAGATTCTCTCGATCGTCGCCGCTCGAGAAGGGTTAGAATGTTTAATATCCATTCACTTATTTTTGCCTCGCGAATCTGAAAGTGTGTTCTGCTTATCGCGCGTTGTAATTACCGCTCTTCGATATCCGTCGCAAAATACGCATTAAAAAAAAAGGAACATTTTAAAAACGACGCCGTATTTAAAAACATCAGTTCTCGAAAACACCGATGTCATTACTCAAGATTTCCATCGCTGATTTAAACGGTGTATTTCACAATCCTTACGCGTGCGTTCGTCGACCGAATGAAATCATCGGCGCACGTGAGCCGTTTAAATTACGAGCTCGCTTTACCGCAGCTGACGTCCTGCATAGCTCTTGATATCTCGATTGATACGTGGAAAGACGAAGTGAGTGGCATTAAGTATTCGCTTCATCGGGAATGTCGATGGGTCGTCATACGAGTTTTCTAATGCATCTGCTTCTAAGTAAACGTGAAAAAAAAATGCGTTCCCTCCGTTTCCCTCGTCTTAACCGCGCGAACGTATTTATGCCCACGCGGCGCAACGTCGAAAGGCCTTTTTACGATTCGTTAGACCGCCTCGCGCGTCGGACACACGAGCGTCACGTAAAACAAACAGCACGGAAAAAGGACTGATCAAATAACGCGTACACCTGTTAAAATGAGACCAGACTTCGGTGATGCGACTCTCTCTGGAGCGTCAGGTAGTAGTAAGATATTCCTCACTTCCCATTTGTCTGATGTGGCTTTCCATGTAACTCTTGTATTGTTACGTAACGCGGCATTTTATTGCCTCTTATCCGTGTAACATATACGTACGCAAAATATATCACGCAACTGATCAACAATTGCAATCAAAATTTTTACGATACTTTTATACGAAACGTGATAAAGTATATTTTATAGTAATATGACATTTTATTATTTCTTGTGTAAAGAGGAAGCTTTATTCTAACTTTAAACATTTAGATAAGAATTCAAGTAGTTATACGATATTGCAACACATGTCTACTCCATATCGGGAGAATTTTTGAATAAAGATAAATAGTCGTATTCTCCAACATGAATTTCTGACACAATCACGCGTTATTCGCCAATCGTCGATAGATAACAAATCGACGTCACGTTTGCACGGTATGAAGGTACATGTGTACGCGTGCTCGCGCGATGATCAGCCGAAGGTGAGACATCATCAAAGACACGTCGTTTTGACGTGGTACGTGTGCGTGAACACGTATAGGCATGTACGCTCGTAATCAGGATGCTAATCTTACCTCGGAATATTTATGCAGGTAGTCAGAATGCGGTTCGAAAATCGAATGATCGCAAGCTTGCTTTTGTAAATGTTACATGTACAAAATGGGATTAGGATATAATTAAAATATAATTCAACTTTACGATACGTATGTATTTAGCGCCTGTAGCAACCTCTTGGATTAGACACCTAGGTATCGAGGGGGAATATTGTTATCTAAAGTTGAACTTTGCGCGACGTTGTGGTATCTAACCCGCCTGAGACAACATTTGAGGAACTTTAGGAACTTGAGTGCAGGTAGATATACGTCCAGGACCGCTCCTCTCTGGTCTGGGAAAGTCAAACAACCACGCGCACCGAGTTGTTGACTCGCGGCACACATTTGGTAGGAATACCTCCCCTTCGTCTTGCAAGACAAACAACCTGTCGCGATAGTGATACGTTGGATAACGTCAAATAAAAATGCGAGGGCCAATGCAGGGATAATATCGCTAACGTTTTTATTATACAAGGTACACAGTGCAAAAATTAAAATCAATGCAGCCTGTGTAATAGGATTATCGAAAAAACTAGCAGACAGTAAGTAAGAGGATGTCATTCGTTAATATGACGAATTCGAAGAATTCTGACCGCATTTAACCTTGAAATAGGATTAGGGATAGGACTAGAACTAGTTTTTTGCTACGTGATCGTTAAAGAAGACATCTTGTCTTACGTTTAAATTACTGGCGTCACGAAACGAATTGGAACCGGACGTCTCGTGTGCGCGCGCTATTTGCAGATAATTTATTAGAAATTTTGCGAGGTCTATATTTTTTACTTGAAAAATCTAAATCATCGTCGTATAAGAAAAATTTTACTTCGTAAGGTCTGCTATCTTCTGGATGTTATGAGATCTCAATAAGAAAAAAGATGTTACGTCTCTGCCATTTTTGAACATTTTTGCGGGAGTTCAATAATCTCGCTTCCGGCTACGTGGATCAATTTTCAGCGTGGGTACACGCAACGTTTCATATACACGCAGCTATGCGAGTTCAAGGAGCGACGTACATCGGCATCGAGGAAGAAAAGGGGACAACACAAACGATGCAGAAGACGCGGACGATTCATTCCCACAATTACGTAACCGTACCTCGTCCTTCGAATTCGTCCTTAATGAGGGATAATCACGTTTAATTGCTCGCCCTCAGGCGTCGAGTGCACCCTCGGGCGAGGATATCTTACAGTGTTAGCAAGAGACTCGTGAGAAAACGGATCGCTAGTTCTTCGTGTCTTAGTAAAGAATTCAACTAGAAGATCCAACTAGAAAATTAAAGTTAATTTGGACAAGAAATTAATTATCTTGAATTCTCTTATAACTTACAATAATGTAAACACTTTTTTTACCATGTTTGGTAGCAATTATGCTAGCAAGTCTGAATTTGTTAAACACATTTTAGCCAACCATTAAATTATTATTTAATTAATTAATCTATTTAATTAGCACTATTATTTTTCGTAAGAAGAGTTTTCGTAAATATGAAATTACATGTTATTTTCCGATATAAATTCTTATCGCAAAAGTATATTCATAGCGAGGATAGTAATCATAAATTTAGTTCATTATAGTAGTACTATTGTTATGATGAAGATGAATATAATATTGTTCATCGACGACGCAATTTAATTTTTTAATAATTTAGCTTTAAAATTAGTCGCACGATTGAACGATGAATTAGTCATAAACGGAAAATTTTCCTCCGCCTTTGATTGAGCCATGATTGCCGTATTGGACGAGATCACGAGCAGGTAACTCTACGTTTAATTGCACCCGTAAGCGCCGTAATTTCTCTGGGCTGTGTCATGTCGTGTCGCGTCAATGGTTTTAACGGCGATGTAAATCATTCCGATAAGTATCGCACCGCGTGCGTCGTTGAAGCAAGCAAGCAAGGTCATGTCTTCGTTGTGTAATTAATCATTTTCGTACGCCAGTACGCGGTAATTCTTTCGTTGCTTGAGCTACTAACGTGCGATGTCCAACTCGTCGTCGTAATTCAAGCGCCGCGCCTGCAACAGCTAATTAAAAACCCCACGACAAGTCCTGCACTCCAGTTCTCGTTTCCGCATTAATCGTAATACGGGTTACAAGTCTACTACGAGCTCAACGTCTTTTATCGGGCAATTGAATTAAACGATCACTGTATATAAAATATGAAAATATAATTGAAATATATAATTTATATTTTTTTTATGCACGCATTTCTCTCGCCAAGAACTAGAAAAATAAAAATATTTGAATATTTAATTTCTTAATGTAAATTATATCTATAAAATCTACATAGATTTTTATCTCTATCTAATTATGCGGTAGAAATTTATGTGATTTTGGTCTTGTAATTAATGAAGCCTAACTCTAATGAGAATTTTCCTGCATTCGTTAAGAAAATCACTTCTCAATCTTATCTTAAACATTTATGGTGCGAGTTTCATGATGACACTTTTTCATCTAGCCATTTGCCATATACGAACGTACAGATGTAACTCAGCGCGAAATGACGCGTAGCAGTGTGCTTATTAGTCGCGGAAAAGAAAATCTTTCGAAACTTTGATGCACGCGGCTTAATTATCTCGCTTGTCGCCGGAACGTCGGGATCGTTCGTGCGACGTGCTGATGGCAGATCGTTCCATCGTTGTCGTAGGCACCCGGTTGGACGTGCAACGTATTTACGACGACGCCGACCGGGCACACGGAGGTTAATGGCGACAAATATTAATTAGCTATAAAGACTGGCATAAACTAGCAGGACCCGCAACGTGAACTAAAGTATTCATAAATAAGCACGAAAGTATGATATCGTTCGATAAAACCGGCTAGAGATAATTAAACTTGTGTGGTGTAACGACATAAAGAGTGGAATAAAGCGAGAGGAGAAAGAAAGACGTACCTAACGTACGTTCTTTCTCCCAGATACCGGGGAACCCGATGGTGGCGATATTTATATACGACGGACCGCGCGCGCATAAAACCCCGACTCTAAGGCGGTCGCGTGGGGTTACGGGCACCAGGCCCCCCTTGTTCTTCGTTTATTCCGCGCCGCGAGCAATCACCATGAATCACCGTTTAGAATCGGCGCAGAACCTCGCGGTAAGACCCAACGCGCGTGGCGGTTTCTCGAGCGGGTGCCGGGGATTTTTTTTTTTCTGGGCAGGCAATCTGATTGGACGGTATCGGGCCGGCGCTCATTACACGGTGCTCACGGATCCGCGCCGCGAATTTATTTCCGCTGAAAGGATAATTTCCACTCTTCCGCAGGGATTAAGCGCAACGGATCGTTTCTCCGCTGGGCGAGGAGGAGCCAGCCAGTTTCGCTATCTTGGATCTTCGATCACTCTTGTCTTTTCCGCACATTATGCGTATCATGCGTATTACGTGTACATTATGACGATAATTGGAATGAGTATAAAGCACTTTATAAAGAGTCATGTATGCGGCTAAATGATAAATAGTAGGGGGTTGGTGAGAACGTTCGAGCCTTGCAATTTACACTTTGAATTCCCGCGAAGTAGATTCGCGAATGAAAGAAAATGATAGACACCTAAATGAAACGGCATGGCAATTTATATCGTAAAGTGAGGCATGCTAATTGTACATCTATAAACTGGTTAATTTCTTTCGCTAGCGGGATAGTACACGTAACAACCCGATCGTTCTTCGGAATGTTGCGACGATGATCCTTGCGGATTCTTCGCGGAGGCAAAATGCGTCCAGTAATAAGGCAACCAGCATTATCAGAACTGGTATTGAAATAAATGGCCGGCAGAGCCGTCTCGGCTGAAACATACTTCATATTTCCATACAATTATTATCAGAGGCCACCAAATGATGACTGGCTGCCTGCTTAATTATTCTTCAGAGAGGCCGTGTAACATTCTCTCTCTTTCTTCTTCGTATTCTCCTCTTTCTCAATACAGAAATCGGTTACTACTGCTACTGTGTTACAGTGGCATGACGTTGCACGTTGCAACGGACTCATTTTACAGAAGGAATGGACGCGATCGAGCGCTCGCTTGCAGCTGCTGCGATCTTTCATATATGCGTATCCGTCCATTTCGACGAATTGCTTCTCATTTATCCAACGTTTTAATATCATTTCCATTTGATTTTAATAGAGACTCATATATTATACGTATTTCACATAATATGCAGCTCCTTTATAATTTACTGTTTAATATATCACTTGAACGTTTTTGATGATTCAATTGGGCATGTTTTTCAGGTACGGTTAAAGAAATTGATTTATGTTAGATTTTATAAAAGAAGAAACATACGTAACGCGATTACTTATGCTGCAAGTTAGTTACCGCGTGAATTTAAATATGCGGGCATATACAATATATCACTGCAAATCATTAATATGGTGAATTATTATTATTATTATCGGTAATCAGGAGAAGCGGCAGGCATGATTAGTGCGTTCGCACGATCTGCCGATAATTTTGTATCAGTCATTAGGTTTATTACCCAGCTGCGCGGACGAATTATCGATGACTTACGACGGATAGGATCAAAGTGCGGCAATTATTCGCGGCGCGAAGAAAATAATCGGTTCCTTGATTGCTCAATCCCGGACCGGGCGAGCTTAATCGGCCAAATCGTTACTCACCCTCGAAATCCTACGGCGCTATCTCGTTGCGCCGACTTTTAATTTGCGCATTAGCACGGTTATATCCGTCCGATAATTAGTCTCCATCGATAGAGCCATTAATATTCCACGAGAACCCAAAGACGCGATTTCTCTTCCAATCGATTTCTTTGAATCGCGCGACGGGTCGAGCGATCAGCCGCCGAATCGATGAGGTTGATTTGTAACTGCCCCCATTTTTTCGTGAAAAAGACTCTGGAGAGGAACGTTCCATCGGGCAATGCCGTTGGGCTCGAATAGAAATTTATTCCTGAGTTCTATCACATCTGATGAGCATCACAATTATTTATCGATATGTTATCTATTCCTTTGGAAGCGATATTAAGCTTTCGACAGGAGAAATTACCTATATGCTATGAAATTGTTGTAGTTTTTGTACATTGCGAGTAATGATGATTTATCTCATCGCATAAAAACATCATCAGAAGCAAAATAATAATCTCGTCTCCATTATATTCGACGAACATGCGAGCAGCGTAAGATAAACTTTCTCACGCAGCAGCGGTAGCGGTCGTAAAAACTAGCGTTATTATTTATCACGGGCTGATTATTACGTTTTCTCCGGCAGAGTATTAATACCGCTAGCCATCCTCGAAGGTAAAACCGAACGCGCGCAACGCGCTGCCGACACGCGGCCTGTAATATAGCGCATATACTTTGCCTGCGTTAAAGCGTCGCGCGGTATATCTACTAGACTGGTGATTAGTTTTTGTGACTTTCCAACTTTCAGCATTGAATGACTAAGGAACTAATCTTGGCATAGTGGCTTTTGTTCGTAATGTTATCGGCGTTACTGGCCGTGGTGAACCTCTTTCGCCGATAAGACGTTCGGGTGCCTTTGTGCAGTTAATTATGAGCTTTCTGGTTCGTCCGGTTGGTTACGATGCGCGACAAGTGGCCGACGCGTCAAATGCAAATCTCGAGGGAAACCGGTAACCGGAAATAGCCGGTGTCCGAGCGACCGACCACCTGTTCCCTGATACAGAAATCAAAAGCGGATGTCTGGTGCGCCGCGAAAGGCATCGAAGCGTGTCGGCGCTTTCTCGTCAAACTCGTCGCTCCCAGCGACGGCACCGTTCACGATTTTCCGTTGCCAACTGACCTCGATCGCATCATCGTTCCGATAATTTCGTAACTCGGCGATGTTCGAAACCGCCGATCGCCGCCAATCGGGAGTATATCAATTTCCGTCGCTTACGCGGGTAGGTCAGCCTCGCGAAACCGGATTTTACGAGCCGTTTTATGGGAGTTAACACGTTTACTGGTGGAAGGACAATCGCTACCGATTGAACGTCATCGCGGAAAGGCAGTAAATATCCGATGAAATCGAGCGTGCGGCGCAAAAACGCGCGATGGCAATTCGGACGAGCAGAACTGCAGAACCGAGCAACCGGTAAAACCGACAACGATTTAACTCTTCGCGATCGGGCGAGCCTATCCGCGCGGTCACGCTCCGACGGGGCCGCCCCCTCTTTTAACTTTTAACGTTTCCTGCGACAGGAAACCTCGGCCCGATGCGTTTTAGGGGTTACAGAGCATCGGGAGCATCCCTTCCGTTACGGAATGTTTGCCACGCTTCCGTGTCGGTTAGCAGGTCGTAGCGACACACGCGCAGGTGCATCTGCTACGATGAGGAATCGCACTTCCGCGATTCCCTCGGGAGCTGATCATTAGTTCCTCCACCATATAATTGCGACCGATACAGAGCAGATTGTTTCACGCCTCTGAGTTATATAAACCGCCAGTAATTTAACCTTTGCCTTTCTTCAATAAATGCAAATTTTAACTCAATTATAATCAATTGCTTCTACGCATTTTTCTCAAGACTTTTTTTTACTTGCATTTTAGATTTGAAAGTTAAGTCATTAAATGAGAGAGGCAAAGATTATGCTATTGAACAAAGATCAAATACCAAAGACGAAGATGTATGCGGATACTACATCAAGATTTTGCAAAAGATTCGCAAGTGTTTATTAACAAATAAATATTCTGATAATGTACGCATCGAAATAATGTCAAGGATAACTTGTATATTGTGGAATAAATGGCAGGTGCATTACAAAATTGCAACAAGAAGAAAAGAATATACATATATTGAATACTTGTTGTGCATTCGACAATTTCTCACATTATTTTTACGGATTTAACAAGGAATAATAACGAACCCTAAATCTTAGATTCAATTTAGAGCTAAAGCAGATTATTTTGAAACGGGAGAGAAACATATCGTTCGTTATAATCCACGAGCAATGTCATGACTTTTTCGTGCATTCCATTAACTCGATTTGTTCCGCTCGTGATTGCACGCACACACCTCGCGGTATTATAATCCGCAATAAAAAATCGACGGGAATCGAAACGCACATGCTGTTCGTGGGGCGTTCGTCGCGCGGCTCTTTTGCCGGCGAGATTGCGCGGGAATGATAGTCCTGCGACTGGACCTCGGGCCGGTTTACTGGTTAATGAGTGCGCGCGCGGTTAATAAGTGTTTACGTGTCGTCGCGAGATAAATCGGCGCGCCGCTTCGTGTGGGGCGCCGATAAACTTGCCGCCCGTCTCTGAGTCCGCGTGCAGAAGCGCATGGGTACGCGCTGACGTTATCGCGGGGATAGCGATAACTCTTTTAATGCGCCGCCGATCGCCCGGCCCCGCCGGCACCGTTTTGTCGTAAGAGAGCGCGAACTCCTCGAGGTCACGCTCGACGAAAGTGTATATTGCGACGAGTTTGCCTGGCGCAGTACTACCGGAAATTTAAAGATCTATTAGAGCGACGTTAATCGCGTTTATTTTTTCAGTTCAAAGATAATCTTATTTTTCTATTCGAGCAATTTTACTTCAATTAAATCCAAGGAAATATCTTGGACCTAAGAATTATCTTGAAAAATATATCGTAAAAAAAATTCTAGTCATCGTTTATCGATCAATATGACGATATCTACGCTAGATATTTCTTCTTCTTTTTTTTATCACATACAGGACACTATCTCGAAAGAAAGGATTTAAACCGATGAGAATCTTAAGGTTATCCACGCGATAGTGCCAAGGTTCTCGTCTTGTTTCGATTAGATTAGACACGGTGGAATACGGTGCACCACTTTGATACTATCGCGCATTGACGCAAATCTCGTCTCTCGGCGCGTCGTGAGCCGCTTTGATGATACAATCGACTCGCGACTTATTTTTGCACGAAAATCATATGATAAGAGGAATGGAACCGATAAATCGACACGAGAAAAAACTTGCGATTATATTATGACGCAAGTGGACAAATTTTTACGTATTACCGAGCTGCGTCACAATTCGGAGCTCAGCCGAGGCGAGCTGAGAAGTAGTTTGTTATACTTCGCAAATACATAATTATTACCGATTTATCCATGCGTGGACATTATGGGTAATAATAGCCTTAAGCTTTAACGCTATTCTGTAGATATCTATACGGTCTTTGTTGTTGGAAGCGGTCATTAGCATTCCGTCGCCTACGGGAATGAATTTCAAAGTTGCTCGTAAAGCTTACGACGTAACTTGTGTCGTATATAAAAAGCTTCCCATATAAATCATTATAATTTTGTTAAAGCGGTTTATTTTTATCTCTCCTAGCCAGCAAATTTGAATTATCATACTGAAAGAAATCGTCGCTTTCATGAATTCACTAACGCATCGGATGCTGCGTAAATATTTTTTCCAGCGATTTCTATGTACCGTTACCGATGCATATGAATGATATGTAAAATTCATTAACGTCCACGACGATATATATAGTTTTTAAATTTATTTTTTTGTGAAAGAGACCCATAAACTGTCATTGCCGAAGTAAATCTCGAATGCGTGATCAAAGGATGTAAAATAAATTAGAATCATTCACATGCCTGCGCCGCATCAGGCCATTAAGTTGAAATATTTCTTTTATAGGCAATTTATTTCTCTTCGTCTTCTATTTTTCGTTCGTCCATTTTCTATCTTTCTTCCTCTTCCTCTGTCTGCGTCTCTATTTATTTATCTCTTGCGAATCGCATGAATGAGCACAGTCTTTCCTTTCTCTTTCATCCTGACTTTCCAGCCGCGGCGTGCATTTTTTCTCATTTCTTTTTTTTCCCCTTCGCAACTCCTTCCTCACATCTGTATATCCTCCCTTTCTCCTCCACGCTCATTTTTCTCTACCGACCGCTGTGGCGAAGTCGCCCCACCATTCGGCAGCGCATAAAGGCGGCTTGCGTGTGCCGGTATCTTCGACCTATGACCCCAACCCGGCTCCTTATTTCTTCGAGAGGCTCGAAAAACATGCCGTTACGGCCGTGCATGTTATCGCGTGCGCGCAGGGGGCATCGCGGCTATCCGTTCGCCGGGATCGCCACGTGGGTCATTCATGGGTGACCCGCCGAAGAGAACTGGAAGTACAGTCGATGAACAAAGTATCCGGATTAATAAATAATTGTAAATTATTGTCTTTGCTTGCGAGTAATTAAATTTGTGGAAACGAGATGTCCGCTTTCGGAGACAAAGTCCTAATTGAGAATTATTATAATTAAATATACATATGAATATACGTTATATAAAATACATGAGGCATACAAAGCATATGGAAATAAAATAACGTAACGAGAATAAAAAGTTGACCGTGCGATGTATTATCGATATAAGTGATACTAACAATAAGAATAATACCTTCAACGCTTGTACTTGAGTTTAGGTGGAAGAAATCTCTGTAGATAATGTGTCGCAGGTTAAAAACATACACGTATACTCGTGGCTCGCTGAAAATAGTTGACAAGCGCGTTTACGTTTCTCCCCAC
>VBVR01002310.1:0-10564 GCA_011638315.1 Tetramorium parvispinum
CGGATTTGGATTCAGCGGGTCAAAATACATAGGAATACACTAGTTTAGTATACAGGCCAAACCACTTTTTTTTGTGTGTGCCTGTGTAATTACACAAATTGAACAAATGTTAAAAATAGATTGTAAATTAAGAAAAAATATTTAAAAATAAATTATTTAAAATTTTTCCTCAATCTTGAAAAAAAAATTAAAGTGTTGCTCAAAAGTATATTTAAAAAAATACATTTATAATAATTTCTGTAAAGAGGTTATTTATTAAGAAAATATATATTGATGTAGAGCACAGATTAAATAAGAACAAAACGCTCGAAAATATATTTATGAAAAATCTCCTTATTAAAAATTATCAAGAGAACATTACAATATCTTGTAGAAAGACATGCTCGAATACAGTCGGACAAGTGTGAAAATATGAGTAATATAAACAAGGAAGTAACTTAAGCAGAGAAGAATCGTGCGAAGGTGCTCGTCAGTTAACCTCACGTCGATCGATCTCGTTCTCCAGGAAGATTTCGTTCGGAGAAATTAGTAAACAGCATCGTAATCAACATTTTCATGATTAAAAGTGCAGGTAAAATACTTTTATTGTTTATTTTTATATTCAATTAATCTTACCAAGCTATATATAAAATACCTGCAAAAAATTATAATTAATGAGTAATACATCAAGTTGTGTAAAAGCAATTTAACTATTAATCTTATATTATTCAGAAGTAATATAGAATTATTAAGATCAGTACCATTCTGTAATGATCTAACAATTGCAATTGATGATGCAGTTGCACTAGCGTCATTGAATAGCAATTTTTTTTCCCTGTAATGATACGAAATCAACCGAATGGAAATTACCGACGTAACAAAAAATGTTACCACAACCGATGCGTCAAGTTCAGAGTGGAATATTTTGTATTATGAGTAATAGAGCGCAATATTTTATTATTTTGCATATAAATTACCTCTCGAAATGGAATACTAGATCTATCAGATACAAAATCAATAATGAAATAATAAATTAAAATTATTTCAAATTTTGATAAATAAATTTACATACACAAGCGTACGTATATAAAAAAAAACACAACTAAATTTTATTATAATTAAATATTATGAGTACTTAAAGGATTACAACTTTATTTTTAAGAACTTTAAAGTTGTGTGAAGCTTTTAATTACATTTTTAATAATAAGAAAATCAGTTTAGAAAGTGAGGCAATAAATAAAAGTATTTAAATAATTTTAAAAATGTTTCGATGAAGATTAAAATTCCATTATTGGACAATAATAGTAAGATAGTCTTCACATGAGTATAGAATTAGAATTGATTCAGGGAAAAAAGTATCTTTGCGGCAATACTGACGAACTTGCTCGACAAATGGATTGCGTCTGACAACGACGTAAGCAAGTTCATCAGGAAGAAACGGCCACGGGGAGAGTTGAAAGAAAGGAAAGCGATCGGACGTAACCTTAGGCGGTCTTTCTTTGCTGGTCTTCTCTTTCGTAATACGTCTCTCTTTCTCGCGTAAAGAAATGAACAAATTACGTGAAAGCAGCGGTGTTGCGTAGCATGTAGCTTACTCATCGCTCACATTTTTCGGTTACATGTTTGATGTAATAACACATTGATGCAGATTTTGTAACAGAGGTCGCTTCTTTTTCAATTATTCGTCGATGTAATATATTAACATGCATTTTATGTGATGCATCGTCAACTTAATCTTGTCTCTTTAATCTCGTTATTTTCCTCCCCTATCTCAATTGTTTGCAGTGATTCCGGTTTTCATTTCCGCGCTATAAAGATTTTTAATATTGAACCGTGACATTAGTTTGTAATTCAAAAATTACAATGGAATACTTTCAGTTTTATAGTATGAAAGACTGTTTGATTAATTATCTAATTAATAACAAAATACATAAAATCTTAAAAAAGTAAAATCAAGATAACACTTTTGAAGTATTTTTATTATCATCGTGCACCGGAAATATAACAAAGATAATATCTGCGCGAGGAAACCATTAAAACTCTTGGCCACATGACCTAATTAATTAATGAAATGAGGCAATGATTTCTCAACAAGTCGAGAGGTGTACCTTGCGATTTAGAAATGTGAATGTGATGAGTCATTATATTTGCAATTTCTTCAAAAAAGGAATAAATAAATAAATAAATGAACGCAAAAAGCCGAGTTTCAAATTGTATCACGTTTCCGCTAGCACTTAAAATGGCTTGGTTAATTTGTACCATCAAATATTAAGTTCGTTGCTATTGATTCCAATAAAGATCATTGATAATCTTTAAAAACGATAGCTTGATTATTTTTCGAATATAAATAGCCTGAATAGCAAATTCGTGAAAAAAAACTATGACGAATAATTTATCAAATTTTGAAATTGTAGAGTTAAATCGTTTATTATTCGATTGTATATAACATATGATCAGCTTATATCGTGTGTCTCGTAAATTCCCAGTGATGTAACGCTGTCACAGACACTCTCACTTATCTGACCGGTCCTGCTGGAGCAGGAGGCTCTGAACTCGCTCAGACAGATTTCGGAGTGGATCGCTATAATTTATCGTTTGATAATTTAAAAGATGCAAAATTACCGCGTCGTGCCGAAGGAAAAAAACTCAAGTGTTAATTCTGTGCTCAGTAATTAAAAATAAAAAAGTATAGAAACGACTTGATGAAGGAATCAATTGGAAATATATGATCTCACCTCTCTTTTAAATGTAGAAATGGAGAGTACGAGCACGCCGAGCACACTGATGGAGATGAAAACACGAAGACAGCCTTTCCTACATTCGCAAGCGTCAACCTTGGATATCAGGAGGAGGCAGGCTGTTTGTGTAAGGAGAGCATTTAAAAAATATGGATCTAAAACCAGTCCCCATATAATTCTAGATGGTCTCAACATGACAGTGCCAAAAGGCACTATGTAAGTACCTTATATTAATATGGGCGTAGCCAAGAGGGAGAGAGGGTTTGCTCCTTCCTGGTGTAGAGAATTTAAGAAAAGATAATAAAAATACCTGATGCATGTAATTCAAAATTTACAAAATTCAACTAATGAAACCAAAAAGTTTCAGTATACGTTCTATATAATCGAAAGCCAAAAGAATTTGCAATCCTTCGGAATCTTAACTGCGCCCTTCTCTGTCAATATCTTAATCATCAATCAGCAGAGACAAGTAATTCATTATTAACACATTCTCTAAATAGAATTTAAGTTACACACAAAGAGAAAAATTGTAAATCTCTAGTACAAATGAAAGAATAAAGAATTTAGTGACAATGAAGTTTTAGGTAAAACAGAATTATCAATCATTAATATTATTATTAAATAAGTAATTTATCGATATAAAAACTGCTTCGTTATTTCGTTTTTAATGAATGTTTGATTGCAACAGTTACGGGCTGCTTGGTGCGAGCGGTTGCGGAAAAACCACTTTATTGTCGTGCATCGTTGGTCGGAGACGCTTGAATTCCGGCGAAATCTGGGTGTTGGGTGGCCGACCAGGTTCCAAAGGGTCCGGTGTGCCCGGTCCCCGGGTCGGCTACATGCCACAAGAGATCGCGCTCTACGGCGAGTTCTCCATTCGGGAAACGTTCATCTATTTCGGCTGGTGCGCCGGTATGACGACGGAACAAATAGATGATAAGCTGACTTTTTTGATTAAGGTGAGAAATTTTCTGATTGCGGAAAGTCAGGACTCCGAGGAGAACTTTCAGAATATTTGTGATCTTTTAATTCTCCCAATAAGAATATTTCAGGAAGCGAAGATCACACAGTCCGAAGAATCTCATTCCCGCCTAGCTTTCGTCGTAAATATCTTTATTGCAGACTATCAAGATTTAGTAACAGCTATGTTCTCTGATTACAGTTCTTGCAACTACCGTCTGAAAATCGTTTCGTCAAGAATCTATCAGGTGGCCAACAGAGGAGAGTATCCTTAGCGGCAGCCATTTTAGCCGATCCTGAACTCTTGATTCTGGATGAGCCGACAGTTGGAGTGGATCCCGTTCTCCGACAGAGCATTTGGGACTACCTGGTGCAAGTCATCAAGGATGGTAACAGGACCATCATTATTACCACGCATTACATCGAGGAGACTAGGCAAGTTGCCACATAATTGTTATATTTATTATCATTATATTCTAATATCATATTTATTACATTTTGTGTTATTACCTTATACATTCGATACTTTCACTTTATAACTTTCACTTTACAACTAAATCTAACCTTGTTTTATTAGTTGTACAGGAAGCTGAATTGAATCAAACAATTTTATATTCCTTCAGAAGCGTAAAATAAAAGATTAATTTGAAATGATATTTCGACGCAAATAAGTTTTATCTATGAGGCATCCAATCATTATATAAAGTTTCTTGCTATTAAATTTTAATTGTCGCCGATATTATCATTCAAGTTATGTAATACGTGAGATACTTTTTTTTTTAAATGGTTCCTAAAAAGATGAATTGTTATTGTTCAGGCAAGCCGGTATCATCGGTCTGATGAGAAACGGCAGGTTTCTGGCGGAGGAATCTCCGTCGAAGCTGATGGAGATGCATCGAATGGACACTTTGGAAGAGGTCTTCTTGAAGCTGAGCAAGAGGCAGAATCTGGGCTTAAGAAGAAGAAGTAGCATTCTGAGTAGTATAACGGGCGTTCCGCCTGAAAACGTAAGTGTAACTGTGAAAGGATTTTATAAAGGATACTTGGAAAAAGATATTATACTTTCATACGTATGTATTCCTGATTCTTTTGCGTTATTAAAAATCTTTCAATTCCTTCTTGTTTTGCAGGACATCGATGAAATGAGCGGTGAATTCGGCGATAATGTGAGCATATCTAGTCGACGGAAAAGTGTAGTCATTGTGGATGATGGCAATGTAACAATTTATACATATATATATATATACATACATAGTTACTATTATGCTGTTTTAATTATTTAAAATCATTAAAGTAGCACTGATTACTTTTATTTTAATAGTTATTTTTCTTCTAATCGATTAAACTCATCGATTGAAGTCAAATGATTTTTTATATAATTTATAAATAATATTCTATTTATTTGCATTGCGTTTTTTAACAGCTGCCAGAATTGCCGCCGGAAGAAGAAAGTGATTCTCACAAATATGTGCTCGATCCCATGCACATGAAGGCTCTTCTCTGGAAGAACTTTCTGTGGATGTGGCGAAACGTTGGGTAATTCATTTAATCATGTTTCTGCAATTTAAATTGTCTCTTCTCTCTTTATTTGTTTTCACTAAGTGCAATTTTTTTATCTTTGATTTCGCAGAATAATGTTTTTCATTATTGCCCTGCCGGTCGCGCAAATAATCCTCTTCTGCCTCTCCATCGGTAAAGATCCTGTGGGGTTAAAATTAGCCATTGTCAACAATGAGCTCAACAGTACTATGCAACCGTGCATTCCTGGAATCGGATGCGATGCATCGTTTCTAAGCTGTCGATATCTTCAGTACCTGCAAAAGAAGACTATACAATTATTACCCTACGACAATGACGAAGACGCCATAAACGCTGTGACGAAGGGGTGGGCATGGGGCTCTATAACATTTCCGTCCAATTATTCTGCAGCTCTCATGGCGAGGATAGATTACGGCATAGATGCCGAGGAGTGGGACATTAATTCCGCGGAGATGAAAGTCACCATGGACATGTCCAGTGAGTGTTTGAACCAATTGGAATAGAGCGAAATAATTTTTCATGCTTTTGCGCATGAAGTGTCGCATGTTGGAAACTCTTGTTAGATACTTTTGTAAAGTAAACATCTTCCGATATAATCAAGGATTTATATAACTTTTATCTGAAAAGCCTAACAATGTATTTACGTCTGTGCAGATCAACAGATAGGACAGTTGCTACAGAAAGACTTACTTTACTCATATCTAGATTTCGCGAAAGAAGTCATTACGGCTTGCAACTATAGCGAAAAGCTAACGAGCATACCTGTAAACGTAAGTAAATTTATGCTAATTATGCTAATATAGCAGGGATGAGTTTCATTAAACTTTTTTGCTGCTGTAACATTCTAACATAAATTATCTTTGTTTTATTATCGTCATTATTATTCATCACAATCTATTTCTGTTGTCGATTGTTACGTTAGTTCTACACGCCGATCTACGGACCTTTGAATCCCAACTTCACAGATTTCGCAGCTCCCGGAATAATTCTAACGTATGTGTTTATATTAATGACAACACGTAATATATGTATTGATATTAAGCTTCCTTCGAGAAAAATTTGTCCAGCTATTACTGGAATTAAAAGAATTCGTATTCATTTCAGAATCATTTTCTTTCTCTCAGTCGCATTAACGTCGGGCGCTTTGCTGTTGGAGAGAAACGAGGGCCTGCTGGAAAGAAGCCTCGTGTCGGGTTCGTATAGAAAAAGAAAAATATTACGAACCGATACACAATTAAAAGATATATTCTAATCTTAGACAAACAAATCTTGGAATATATATCTCCTGGAATTAAAAACATTTGATTAATAAATCTTGAAGTTGATAAACAATTAATTGTGTAATTCACTTTAGGTATCACTGGCACGGAGATTCTCTTTGGTCAAGTGATCACGCAGTTTACAGTGATGTTCGGGCAAACTGTGATGGTCCTCATCGTCTCGTTTGCGATCTTCAAGATCACCTGCGAAGGCGACATCGGTTGGATCACTCTCTTGACCGTTCTCACGGGCCTCTGCGGCATGTGCTTCGGTAATTCGTTCATTATCTTTATATTAAATTGTTGCATGAGATATTCAGAAGGTTTTAAATCTTTCTTATATAAAGTCTTCTGATAATTAAATCATATTAAAGCGATAATTTTTCTGCAGAAACATGTTTTAATTTTAATGAAAAGTTCGCGTTTCCAAGTAGCAGCAATTTTTAAAAAGTGAGAAGAAAAAATTAAAAATTTTGCATAAGAGATTATGAAAGAAGCTTTCTCGCTGTGTGAAAGACATTACTACACACTTTTGTCGATTATTATATAATTTAATTTTTTTAAGAATTGTTTGAAAATACGAATTTAAATTTCAGGATTCGTAATCGCTATTGTCTGTGACAATGAAAGGAGTGCCACATACGTGGCGATGGGTTCTTTTCTTCCAATTGTAATGTTGTGCGGCATTATCTGGCCCATAGAGGGCATGCATCCCTTGTTAAGATATTTTAGTTACTTGCTACCCTTGACGAAGAGCACGGAATCGATGAGATCAATATTGGCTAAAGGCTGGTCGATAACGGAACCATCAGTTTATTTCGGTTTTATCGCCACTTTTATCTGGATCAGCATCTTTCTGAGCCTGGCGATTTTACTAATTAAATTTAAGAAAGGTTAATTTAGAGGAAAAAGAAAATCATTTTACAAATATATAAAGAATTCACAAAATCTTTCCATAAACTGTAATATAACGTTAAATATAAATAAAGCAATTCTAATTATTATACATATTTATTACGAACATTCTAATTTATACAAAATTAAATTTAAATAATAATTTTCCCAATTTTTGTAATATTGTTATATTTGTATATTAATTTGATATGAGAATTTAATAAGAGAATTATAATGTAAAAAGATTTTATAATCTGGAAGTAAATGCTACATTAATTTTTTATTTTTAAATGAGTAAGAGTGGGAAATCTGAATTTATTAATTTATTAAAAACCTAAATTTATATATATATAAAAATTATGACATTGTTATACAATTCATAATACATTATATTAAAACAATATGAATAAGTGTAATTTAATATTAAAAAATCGGTGACATCTCTAAATGGCACGTCGTGCTTGCTGATGAAATAGGCAAAAGACTTGCAACCAATTGTGCAAGGTAAACGCTGCTTGCAATATTTCGTTACGTTTGACGTGCAAACCGTCCAAGAAAAATCTTACGAAGAAGATGATGATCTCCACAATGATGACACAGAGTTGCATGAGCAACCATGGTGTGTGCAACATGGGATATTCCTGTCAAGTCAAAACTATATGTTTATTTAAAAATAATGACTACTTTGGTAAGTCTTTTGAATAAATTTATATAATGTCGTAATTTTCATAATATTTTTAAATAAATGTTAATTTTGTTTTAAATAATTCGAATCTTTACTTACTGTAATGGCACCTAACATAATTAAAGTATAATGCTCAATTCCCAGGATTGACGTCATCAATTTCAAGTCCCTCTCGATGGTGTAGGGCACTGCAATTATTATTTAATGGTTTACAACAATTTATCGGCATCACAGGTATGTAATTAAGAAAATTTTTAGTTACTTTATTTAATGCTGCAGTAATTATTACCTTGTTGGTTGTTCCTATGACGTGACGACGTTCTGGGAATTTTGTAATTTATCGTACGTATTATATCAAAAGCCGTGACTACCTAAGAAAATTTGTATTAATAGTGCATGGCATTAAATGTTAATTTCATTCCAATCTGACATATTAAACAATTAAATTAGCAAGATGAGAGTATTACGATAGACTAACGGTCCCAATAAGGCCCAAAATAATCACGTACAATGAGCTACCCATTATGTAATGATTACATAAAGAACAAGCCATTCGTCCGATTCTCTGCAAAAAAAACTGGTATTATCATGATAATGTACAACTGTTTCGAAAAACAGGAATATTTAATTACAAAGTGTCCACCATGGGTTTTAAAGTTTCGTCGACTATAAAAGGCCATAATTTCACTGAAATATTCCAATTCTTGATTTAGAAAAATTCCTTCTTTTCAAAGTCTGAAATGCAGAAATTACGCAATTCAATAAACGGACGTGTCCTAAAAAAACTTCATTTGCATTTATACTTTTCACAAATTTTCGAGATTTGCTTTTGCGTCTGATAGATTGCAACTTGACCATAACGTCGATTGATTAATGTATGTAAATCATGTATGTGATATTATCAAGGACATTCGATGTGATTTATGTAAATATAAAATAGGTTATATAAGGCTACGTAAAGGAACAAACTGTTGACGTTGTAGTTCACATGCAATCATGCGTTGTAGTTCACATGCATTCATCCATACGAATATATAAATCAGTCGAAGACAATAACAAACCGAAGTCAATAACAAATCGAAATCAATGACGCGAAGTTTTGCTACTATAACGATACAATTATGCACAATTCAATTTTTTTCTTTTTATCGTCGTTACGTAACATTTATCAGTCGGTTTTCTTTTTCCTTCTATAATATTTTTTCTGTATCTACAATCTTTATTTTACCATATTATTTTGAAAATTTATCAATTTATTGCGTAATTTTTATTTTTTCTATATATTATACATTTATATTATTTATTACTTAAAAAAATAATACAATAATAATTTGTACTTAATATATGTGCATTTGAAGTATAATAATACGTATCGTTAAAAAAATTATTTTGGTTTATTCATAATGGATTATCGACCAAATCGCTTTCGAAGCAGTCACGAAGGTTATCCAGAAAGAATGGAAGTTTACAAAAAGCATCAAACAAAATCGGTACACTGTAACATTCGTATATTAAATTAAACTTATACAACATAATACAGTTTCTCAGCTGCACGTTCCATACTCAAAATAAGAAAAGAATCGCGAAATATTTATAAAATATAAGCTTAAAACATTTATAAAAAAATCACGAAATATTTTATGAATAAAAATACATACACATAAGTTCCTTATATTTCTTGAGAATATAAATTTAATATATCTCCGTAATATTCAATTTCTCGAAACACAAATTCTTCAATTTCTGTACGATTCTATTTCTCTATTTGCAGCTGATCGAAGCTAAAGTATCACCTTGCCTAAGAAATTTTTTTAAGAATTCTGATAATTCTCGAATAATTGGAAAGGTTGAGAAATCACTGGAAAAGGAAACGGTTCTTGAGAATGAAGGTTTTAAGATAGTCAGAACAATGTCATTGGCGTTATCGATATTGATCTTGTGCTATTACGGATCAACGGAGTACAATGTTTTGCAGAATGGACAGATTCTTCGCGGTTTCCCCTCGAGAAAAACCGTTATAACATTTAGTTTCGGCTATTCTGTCTCGCACTCCATAATATTCGCCGTTACAACTGGCATGCTTATTTATTCCATTATCATGGTAAATAAGATTATTACGAAATAATACACGTAATTTGTTTCTATGCTTTAGTTTCGCATTTACTTCATCTCAATTATTACACATTTCAGAAGCGACCACAATTTAGTTTGCCTTTTATAGGCTTCTTTTTAGCCGAGCTGGTATGTGATTTCTGCGATGTGATCATAACAATTTGGTATCTCTTCGAATATCTTCGGATACAAACTGCATTACTTTATACCGCAGGACTCCTCTTTCTGATCTGTAAATATCTTTATCTCTCTCTTATTTTTATTATGGTGAAACGTAACATGAAATATAATACAGGGAAAAATAGGTCTATGTACAATATATCTTCTCACAATAAGACTAAACTATCCTCTGTACTAATCAAAATTTATATAAAATTAATTTCTATTAAAAGCAAGAT
>VBVR01002310.1:10625-23556 GCA_011638315.1 Tetramorium parvispinum
TTATATTATTTATCTATTTATTTTATATAATTGAATGATATTTTATATTTGCTTTTACATAATAAACATTTTTATTATACGAATTTCTTATATTTAGTGGCAGAAATATGGACATTGCTGGGTGTTGTGTGGCTCTATGAACATCGAAATTTCAAAATTCTAGATGATGCTAAACGTCAGATCAATAGAAATTAATAAAAAGTGTATATGAATTTCTGACGATTTTCCGAATATTCTTATATTATACACATTTTTCTCATAAGTCTTTTCACAAATTATATCCATGTTGTCTTTTAATTAAAAAAAAATTATTTCCAAACTATATCATTTTTAATTTCGTAACAATCTTATCTTTTCTCATAATGTCATTAAAATATAATCATTTCAGACTTTTTATTAAATTTTTTTCTTATATTCATATTGTAGGTTAAATTATATAAAATTTCAAGCGTTATTTCCTCCACGAATGACTTTATAAATCAATTTTTGGATTATGTCATAAGTTCCCAAGATTTTCCAGATGCATACACAGTTGGGCAATCGAAAGCGTTGACCGAACACTGCGATTTAAAATCAAGTATTCGTACTTCGGGACAATTATCAATCCTAAAAGAAACAAGAGTTTACAAATAAATATGACGACATTCTGTGATCATCATGTACTTCGTACACGCGTGTATACCTCGGACAAAATTTATTCAACGCATCCTTCAAATTATAAATTTGCGTTGCATTCTTGGATACTTCTCGCAGTAAAAATCCTAGAAACGCTTGACAATGCACGTCTGTCGCTTGCAAGTCGATCGACGGATCGATCGTAACCAATTTGTCGGGCGTACAACCGCGTTTTTCCACTTTACTACAGAAATAAAATAAAAGCACTGAAAAAGTCATGTTAATTTGTTTTCATTCGTTAATCGATTCACTTACTTCCACCGTGATTTATTGATGCTCGATAAATTGCAATATGCGCTGGGGTGCATTGCTACTCCGGGGAAGTTCCAAAGCAAATACGCTTTCGCCGCCATCAGCAACACTTCATTACTTAAATTTCTCGCAATACTTGATAATTCCGTTCTAAAATATATAATTAATGCTGTTAGAACGTAATTTGATAGAAAAATTTAAGTAAACACAAAAACGAGTCAATCTTTAATGGGCCAAAGAATTCATGAAGTGTTAATTGAAACGTTTTATATTATATATACATATATATAAATGTGTAAAAATCATGTTTTATGTTCTTTAAAGACAAATATTTCTCATTTGCTAGCTCTTTATCAACAGCTGCTTTCCAAAATTAATAAATATACATTAAAAATGTACAATAAAATTCGTGTATTATTCATATTATATGCAATAATCGTATAATTATTACTTGCTGAAAAATTCGTCGATCGATAAATTGGCAATGTGAATATTGGTGTTTTGGGTTGCTAGTGCCATTTTAAGATAAACTTCTGATGTGTTCGACGTATCGGAAGCACGCATTAAATTGATCAAGTGTATCTACAAAAGAATAAATGTGATTATATTAATATCGTATTTTTGTAATTAATATAGTATTTTTGTTATCTTTAATCAAAAGAAAAAATATAAGATGATGAAATCTATGCTTTGTCCAAAAGTTAAGATTAAATACGATAACTAAAATATATTTCTATTTAAAATATAACATTTCGTTAAAAAGTTCTTATATATAAAATAGAATTAAGATTAAAGGATTTTGACATACATTCATATTCGGTTGTTCTCGCGCTGCAGCTTCGATATAACAGAATTCCTTCCCGGACCAGACCTGCGCAGCTTCCTTCACGAAATAGATATTGAAGGAACATTTATCCTCTGAAATCTTCGGTTCACTAGATTGAACATGAATAGAAACACAAATTGTAATAATTGATATAATTTTTTATTAAAAAGGAAATAGAAATATTTTAGAATTATTTTGATATTAAGTACACATCTTTACACAAAATAAAAAAAATATTAATAAATATCTTTACACCAATTGAAACAATTAATAAATAAAATCTTGAAAGCATAATTTGTGTAGATCAATTAATTAAATATTGGAAACAAGAACCGAGCTATTTGTATTTACTTCTTTTATATATTTATTTTAAGTTCTACTTCTTTCATTCAATTGCTAATCTTTATTTCCTCGAAAGCATTAATTATTGGTTTATTACCAGCAATCATCATCACTCGTTATAGGCGAGCAAAATATCGCTGTGACAAAAACAAGCAGAGCAAAACTGCTAATGACGAGGCATGCTGCCATGAACGAGCTGAAAAGGTCACTCGGCCATCTTCTCAATTGATACGCGACGCCTTTAAGCCTCAAGCTGTAGTATTGAACATGTCGAATCGGATCTTCGACGTACACATGTGGAAGATTAATGATTCCGTTTTTGCCTTCATCCAAGAAGGGAAGTCTGTCCTCGTTAAAATCTGAGAATTTTCAAATCTTTTCTCACCATAATTGATATTATTTCATAAATATTTTAATTGTAAATGTCACTTTCATCGTAAATACGATTCTATTATTATAAATATTATTTAATCATAAATTTTTACAATCATATCACAGCAGAAATCAACATCGAAAACATCTGTAAAGAATTCGTGTTTCTTCAACAAGACGCATAAAGATTGATTATAAAAACATTCCATGAAATTAAAATATTGGAATGTAATATATATTTCGATACGAACGTACATTCGGATACTTACGTTCGGTTTTCCGCATTCCACTAGTTTTGCGGCATTGCACTTTTGACTTTCGATTAACGACGCTTCAAAAGTCCCGATGTAATTTATCGAGTGGACACTTTGTGAGTAAAGCCAGGCGGATTTAAATCAAGTTGCAATGACGTTGAGAAATTGATGAGGTGTCAATATTGCGCAATTCAACCGTGTCAGACTTTCGCAAGTTAAACGCGAATTTAGCTCGATAAACGTTACATACCCGGAGTATGCTTCACACCTTCGTTTTCTTAATCGCATCGTAATCTTCACAAAATTCTTTCGTCTTTCTTTTACGTCAAAATTTAATTAGATCGCGTACGCGGTATATTATAACAAATATTTAAGGGATTTAACACGTGTGAGACACACACACGTATATATCATTGGACAATTGTAGGGCGATTGCTGATAGATGCGAATGATAAATAAAAATTAAAAAGTATATTTAATTACAAACTTTTCTGAAGGATCGTTAATTCTTTGGATATTTTAATTATATAATAATACACAGAGAAAAATGTTTCTTTGGATTTAACAAATTTTGTTGAAGTCAAAGAAATTTAATTGTGGAAATAGCCCAATCAAACTAATGTTTGAACAAATATTCTAACAACACAAGTAAATTCTGAGAATGTCCGGTAGATATTACAAAAGTTTAGAATTTTATAGATATGTTCTCAATATATTAGGTATGTATATTTTTAGTATTACAGTTCCATAAAAGTACAGAATATCAAATGCTGTTAGGATATAATTGTTTGACTTTCAAAATATATCTTTAAATAAAATTAGACTGCGTAGGTTCTTTAAAAAAGTCTGTGAGTTTAATGGTTATTCCAAGTAATAAGTGAATTGAAATAACGTCCTTATTTGAATCAGTGGTATTTAAAGTACTCTTTCAAATAATAATTATTCGTTATACGTGAAAATAAAAAGAATTTACTTTTCTAAATTTTTTATAAATTAGCAAATCTAGTTCAAATAAATTAAAAAAATAATATTTTCACAAATAATTCCATAGAAGAGTATAAAAAGAATTTCTTCAAATGCAAAAATTCAAAAAGAACCTCAGAATTGTGATTTAAAAAAGCGAATTCTTTTTGAATTCTTAAAAATGTTTTTAAAATAGAAATGGAATGGAAAAAGAAACCATTTCATAATTCGGAAATTCAAAAAGAATTTCTTTCGTATTCTCTATGCTATTTAGGAGGTTACCCGTTGGCAATATTCATGTAACATGGCTACGTAGTTTACATTTTGCGCGCATAGAGGGTACCAGTTAGCCAGTGGACGGGTTCTATTCTCGCGCTTTTTTTCATCTAGTCCGTTTTGGAGGTTAGGTCGTCTTGATAGCGCGAATCTTGGAAAATATTGCCGGTTGTGTGAAATCAAGAGAAGCCTCGAGAAGGAGATAATGTCGGCCGCGAAGCCAGAAACGAAAAACTGGCGAGAGCACAACCGTAAACGGAAGGAGTTCCGTAAACAGCAGCGGGAGGAGAAGCTCGAGAAAAAGGCGAAGAAGGCGAAACTGGAGGAGGAGGAGAAGGAGGAAGAGTCGAGGAACGAGGTGCGTGAGCACGTGGAAGCGAAGTACGAGCAAAGGGACGTCTGCACCGTGAGCATAGCGGTCCCCGGGTCGATTCTCGACAATGCGCAATCTCCGGAGCTGCGTACGTACCTGGCGGGGCAGATCGCTCGCGCCGCGTGCATCTACCGGGTGGACGAGATCATCGTGTTCGATGACAAGGGCGAGGTGACGGAGGACGAGAAGAAGCGGAAGGTGCGTAAGGATGACGCGCTGGGCGAGGCCAGAGTCGGGTGTCTGCAACTGGCCAGGATACTGCAGTACCTCGAGTGCCCGCAGTACCTGAGGAAGTACTTCTTCCCGATTCACAAGGATCTGCAGTACGCGGGCGTGCTGAACCCGTTGGACGCGCCGCACCATCTGAGACAGGAGGACGAATTCTCGTATCGAGAGGGTATAGTTACCAATAAGCCCATAAAGGTCGGCAGAGGGTCCCAAGTGAACGTGGGATTGTTGAACGAGGTTCACGTGGATAAGGTGCTGATGCCAGGCTTGAGAGTGACGGTGAAGATCCCGGCGGAACAGCCGAACCGGAAAAAATTAAAAGGCACTATCGTGCCGCCCACGGTGCCACGTGTGGAGACCGACATCTATTGGGGCTATACGGTGAAGCTGGTCAAGAATTTGACGGAGGTGCTGACGAATTGTCAGTACAAAGGAGGATACGACTTGACGATCGGAACGTCCGACAAGGGAACATCGATCGACGAGATAGAGGCAAAGAGCTTGGAGTATTACCACTGTCTTATAGTATTCGGAGGCCTTGCCGGATTGGAAGCTGCCGTGGATGTGGATCCGCATTTAGATGTCGACGATGCGTCGCTGGTCTTTCATAAATATGTAAATACATGCCCACAGCAAGGCTCACGGACAATCAGAACGGAAGAAGCTATTCTTCTGACTCTAGCCGAATTGAGAACTAAATTAGTGGTGAAAGAATTCGTAGAAAGATCCTAGGACAATAACAGCAGTGCAAAATAGCAAATACATCTCTTCTAAAGTAATATATCTGTTGAATTTTATCAGTGTATCGAAAATACAGATCTTTGTACATAAGTATTTTTGTATGTATATATAAAATATTTATCGCAGGAATGGTATGTGTATTTACAGTATCCTCAGTTGTCGTCGCTATGTCGAACGACCGTGATCCAAATAACAATTTACCGTGTCTCTAAGAGTCGTTATTACTTTAGCTTGATCGGTAGAACCTATGACAGCTGTCCCAGATACGATCATATTAGCACCAGCCTGAAAAGTAATTAAAATCAATTGATAATTCAATTTCGCCTTCAACAGAATTATACATTACTTCAATAAGCCTTGACAAGTTATACCTTTGCACAAGCTTCAATTGTAGAAGGTCCAACACCGCCATCAACTTCAATATCTAGCCCGGGATAATTCTCCCTCAACCATGCCACTTTCTTCAACATCGGTTCCATAAACTTCTGTCCACCGAAACCAGGCTCCACGGTCATCACCAAGATCATGTCCGCTAGGTCCACATAATCTGTCACCACATCCACAGGTGTCCCTGGCTTGAGCGCCACGCCAACCTATTTTTTTTTAATTTGACATTTAACGTTAATTAAATGTTGACAAGTATTAATTTTTGTAGGCTGTACCCACCTTCATTCCCGCTTCCTTTACTTTCCTACAAACTAGAGGAACATCCTTCACCGGCTCCACATGAAACGTATATTGATCTACATTGGCGTCGGCCATGGGCTCAATCCACTGTAATTATTAATTTTTTCCAATTAAATTATTAACTTAAAAATTCTTATCTCTACGAAAAATAATTGCGTTCGGATTTGCGTAAATATACCTGCTCCGGATTGGACACCATCATGTGCGTCTCGAAGAAGGCGTCTTTTATTTTATTACGAAGACACTTCACAATTGGATGACCGAAGGAGAGGTTGGGAACAAAGTGACCGTCCATCACGTCCAAGTGCAAGTAGTCCGCACCGTTGTTCAGCAACTTTTGCGATTCTTCATGAAGTTGCGCCAGGTCGGCGTTCAACACCGACGGGCCGATTTTTGCGCTCAAATTCTTCGCCATGCCGTCCAGAATATCAACGAGTGAAAATGTTTTGTGAATCTGTTATACTGAAAAATTACGTTTAAACACGTGCGTCGCTCTACACGGATAGATTAGAATAAAAATGTTTACGTATATTACGCAAACGAACACACGCGTATCTGGCGCGATAACCTATATTGCTCAACGTGAGCGTGACTGATGCAGGTCAGGTTAGTTTCGATTTCTGCTTAGCACGTGGAAATTCGCAGAGCGAGGATGAGTTCGTACAAGACGCAGGCGATTGTTTGAAAAACACAAAATTTCGAAATGTCTACGTAGAGCTATTATTTTAAGCTTGTACACGTTTGATATTTACAGAGCGCTTTCAAATCTAAACGTTTGTCTCACGATGTAAAAGAGCTATTTAGTAAGGCTACGATTGAAATGGACGTTCCTATCAAGACACAAAAGTCGTCGAAGATCGGCCTATTCTTCATTGCAGCCACGGGTTCGTTGTATTGAATGTTTTTATCATTCAATTAAAATTGATGGCTGATTTCATTAATCCGGTGTTTCTCTGTGCCGCCAGGCGGGATTGCGACAGCGATCAGCGTCGTCTGTTTTCCATTTGTGAGCCCTGCGTTTCGCAAGATATGTTTGCCGTACGTGCCGGCCACGCGACAGCAAATAAAGAATGTTATTCGAGCGTTGAACGGCCGCTCCGGCTCCCTGATCGATCTCGGCAGCGGCGACGGACGCATCGTGAGTATGATAATCGCGGAATGACGAGTCACTCGACGGAAACGCACCGTGAGTGCAAAACAGGTCGCGCGGGATAAACTTTTCCACCCTTCCGACAGCGGCGAATGAGATAATTTATAAATAGGTTCTCGCGGCGGCGAAGCGCGGCTTTAAGGCCCATGGTATCGAGTTAAATACCTGGCTGGTATGGTATTCGAGACTCCAGGCGCTGATCAACGGTCTGTCGAGCGAGACGGCGTTTCTGAAGCAAGATTTGTGGAAACATCATCTGGGAAACTATGATAATGTTGTTATATTTGGCGTAGATCAAATGGTATGCTCCCCTTAATATCTTCGTCATGATTCTTGGAAAAAGGAAGCAAAATGTATATAAAAAAATTGTCATCTTTTACAGATGGAAGATATCGAAAAGAAGTTTAATAGCGAATTGCGAAAGGATTCTCTTGTAATCGCATGTAGATTTCCTCTTCCTAACACGCAACCTGTTATGACGATTGGACACGGAGTTGATACCGTTTGGGTTTACAAGATATCTCAGAGCTGAATTTGAGGTAATAAGGATATATATTTAGATTGAATAAATTATAATAATTGTACATTTAATACTATGCGTATTTATTGAAGTTTACAACATTAACAATCTTTGTATTCACAGTAGGAAAATAAATCTATATTTCTTAGTTGTAATGTGTCGCGAGAAGTTAAATAAATTATTTATTACGTTTACAAAAGAGCTGACTTAATACATAATTGCTATTATGCTGTCTTAATTTTAATACATTTTTCAACTTTTAAATCTCTGTTTCATAACAGTCTGCTTAAAGCAATAAAAATTGCATTTTGCACCTAGCACACTTCTTTATATCTATTATATTTAAATCTTTTTCTTAAATATAATTTTCGAACACTATAAGATTCTCTTAAAGTGCATGATATACACAATTGCATTCATAAAGAATTAATATTAAATATATAAATGCAATCGCACAGTCTATAGAGATTTTAATTATGTGATCAACGATCTGTAATAAAGAACTGGGCAATGAGATTTACAAGCCCGATAACAGGTATTCCTAAATGGAATAATATCGAACACACACTTAGCTTTCCTTCTTTCTTCAAAATGGACAAATGCAATAAATTCGGAAAAGTAAAAACGTAGATAAGTCCACTTATAGCGCCGGTATATCTGACAATAGTTCCGATGTAAGGTACAAACGTTGCGAAAATAATACATATAGAAACCAATACGAGATTAATGAAGAGCACTAAGCCTCTATTAGACGCTCCTTTGTATATCCATGAAAGCAGCTGGATACGTAGCATGTATGCGAGCAAAGGATAGACGGTCATCAATTGGAAGAGTAATACTATACGAGCACTTAACGTGAGACCATCCCACTTTTGGAAATTATTCAATAGATTCTGCAAACAAAATCCACAATTTAGAAAACATGTCATAGAAAAACTTGTCAGTATAAAATGGGGGCGGCTAGAAAAGTTCTTCTGAGACTTTCCGCCGAAAATGGGATATATGCGGGATGAGGGACCACTAGGATTTGAATCCAGGACCTTTTCATTATTAATTACTCGCGTTAGCATGAACTCATATGACATCCCTAATAACTATTAAATATTTTATAATTTCTACAAAAAAATATTGTGCGCGTACTTACATCTTCTATACATGATTTAGGCAATGGGAAACATATGTAAAACGTTACTCCAACGATGATATAAGTTATTGTGACGAGTATGTATGCTATGGTCAAATCTCTTCCCTAAAAATAAAATTGTTTCTATTTAATCTCCAAGTGATCCACATGCAGTGATAAAATGCGATCTAAAGTAACTAACATTATTTTCTTGATTGCGATTATTTTGCATTATGTTGATTACAATATTGTGGATGAAGAACGACATTGCTAACAATCCGGTAAGCACCGGAAATGTGGGCCGTATTACCCAACTAATTTCCCATTCGACTTGATTCATGTTGACACCCCATGATGCTGATTTTATCACAACAAAAACAATCAAATACATAACTGACGCCGTTCCTAGAAAGTATATTAAAAATTTACATCTCGTAGCGAGAGATTTTTAATTAGAGTTGTATACATGATATTAAGAAAATATTCACATTATGTGATACATTAAATATAAAAGTGACTAATGTTGTATATTGTATATTTACCGAGAGAATTAAATTTTGTGAAAAATGTTGTGCTGTTAAAATTTAAAAGGGGAAATATCAGTAAAGCCAGAAACACAGGCACCGTATTGCGTAGATCCCAGACTGGCCCCAGGTTATCGAACGTTTTCTCGTAAGTCACAATGGTGTTATTGTCTCGGATCTCTTTCGGGCACAAAACTGTAATCCAAGCGATAAAACCAAACTGGAAATACGTTATACTTGAAGAATAAATTAAAATTTTATATCTTTATATGTATAATACCTTCTTTGTGCGAAACGTTGTCAGATACAGAATGTGTTGGCCAACCAGCTATGTTATCTACAAAATGGATACTGTACTCCAAGATGATCCACAAGGATCTCGTTTGTGTTTAGAACAAGAATATTTACCATAAATAAAATTGACGCTATTGTACAGGAAATTGGCCATTAATACCCAGTAAGCTATAGTTGCACCCACTAGAACGGCAATACTGAAAATTCTAGCGGTATGTTCTGCCCATTTGCCGAGATATATCCGACACAAGTCTAAGACTTCTATATTTTCTCCACCACCTATTTAATTAATCGTAGCATTATTAATTATGTCATATACGATCATATATATTATGCGATGAAAGATTCTGTTACCGTGATACGCATGTGCAACAACAAGACGGTAAGCAGTATACAGACATAAACCGCTCATCAGCAGATTAAGGATGATCCCGGGAAAGAGTCCAGCCATCGCAATTCCCCATGGCATCGTCAGTAACGATGATCCCAGTATTGTATTCCATATTGAAAATCTAAGATATAAGAATTAATTAATTTTCTAACACTTTTTAAAAAAATATCTTATATAGGATTATGTATTTTCGGATAAATCTATTCTAGCATAACTCTTATTCGAAAATCAGAGTTATAAAAGATATTTAACGTGGAATTAATATACATAAAAATATATAAAAATAAATACATTGTATGTATTATATATATTCAGTACATGTAATTCTACATTGACATATGTTTCATAATTCTGATTCTCAAATTTACGAAATATTAGAGAAGGAAAATAGTGATCGAGGTCGCCGAAGAATTTCTAATCATTCATAATAAAAATGCGAGTCGGCTCGGATATCCTCTACATATCACTTATCAGCAATTTCCTCTTGAATAATGTGCATATTACATTACGTTCATGTACGCAAACATTTCTCCGATAATCGACATTTCGCGTTCGGGCTCGCGTAAAAAGATACTCCTATCTGCCTTTCTTAAAACGAGACTCAGTTGCGCATCAGAATGCGCATTATCATCATGTTTCCATCACCCGGTTATCTAATATTGGTCCCATGGTCGTATCATAGACAGTCGTATATAGCATGTGGATCAAGGACAATCGTATATCTTTATCCTACTGCTGAACTTGATTCGCCATTGTAAAGGCCACTTCGTGAAATTATGCGTAATTATGCGTCTCCTCCGCGATCCGGGAGATAACCACGTGTTTTCGAAGTATTTTCGGCGGTCAAGACGCACTTTCGGACACGGGCAAACAACATCCGATTTCACGAAAGTATCTATCTCTGTCGCCTCCTTCTAATTTTTTTGTTTATCTGTCGAAGCGAGACCTAATTCCTCCTCTTCATATGGAAACGCAAAATTATTTTCTAGATACGGAAGTAACGATTAATACTTGTCGCATTTTTATATCTCTAGTTGTATTCTTTAATCTTCCGCGTTTTTTTCGACCGCTTCTTATCTTTTTAGGGAAACCGGGTCACGTCTAGCTATCATAAAAAAAGGCAGAAAAAAGTAATGAATAAAAGGAGGAAACAAGAATGTTTTATATAAACGTTCTATACAATGTCGTCTAATATATTAATTATTATTTTAAAAATCTTGAGAAAAAGAAGTATGTATAGCGCGCAAAGTACATAAAAAATATTTAAAAGTATGTTTCATTAAATAACAATTTAACATTTCAGAAATAGATATGACATTACTGTTTATATATTATATAATTCTATCATATGCAATCGTATAATCTTATGATTTTGTTATATAATAGAGAGAATAATAAAATCGCGATCTGCTTTATACATGTATATCATAAAATTTACGTTAAAAAGTAGGCCGGTATTCATAGTCGTTCTTATATTTAAAATTATCTTAAGTACAGTTTTATGTGATTCTAAATCAATCACAAAGCCGTATTAGCATCTCAAGACAATACTTAAGACGATTTTGAAATAAGAACTATGATTACCGGCCATAGATCGTCATAGAATACAGAAAGATAACAGAATAGAAAGGTAATAAAAAGATAATAGAAAAATATTGATCCAAGAAAAATTCAATTTAATTCTAGGCTCGATCTCATTGTGCGATTTCAAGTGTGTCATCGCCGAGGAACGCTGTTTCGAATGCGAGTCAACATCGAGAGAATCGAGAGAATCGTTCCCTGACGCATCGCGATACCCGCGAGGAGCGCAGCTCCGGTGCGCGCGCTCATCAGCGGCGGCGGCGGCGGCAGCGGTGGGTTGCCGGCTAAGGGCATTCACCTTCTCGGGGCGGTCGTCTGTTGCCCGGGCAACAGACAGAGCGGTAACCCCTTCGGGCGTCCCGTCGCGCCGCGCTCTAGACGCTCCGGAGCAGAGCGGCGCGGCGCGGCGGGACGGGACGGAACGCGACGCACCTTCGTTCCCGCGTCTCGGAAACGAGCGGCCGCGTCTACGGCGGAGGTAAAGGACCGGGTCACCAGCGAGTCGACGTCGACGGCCGTGTGTCCCTCTCGCTCGTTTTCCAGACGCGGGAACGGCGGGAGCGGGTGATCGGGGAGGGCCTCTACTCTCCTCGCGAGCCACAGTCGCCGTGTGCGCCAGGATGACGATGCCCAACGTGCCCATCCACGGGGAGGTCGGCGAGGAAGCCGCGGCTACGACGGTGAGTCCGACGCCAAACGCGTCTTTGACGCGGGCTTTACGCCGCGCGCCTCGCGTTTAGTATATTTAGGTTATATCAGTCACATGTAAACGACGGAGCCGTGCCCCGCGTACGTGTGTGCGTGCGCTGCCGCGGCCGCAGCCGCCTCGCACGCGCGGCGGATTCGATTATAGTGGCGCGCGATTGACCCGCCGATTTCGCGAGTTACGAATGTCACGCAGATCTGTTTACGTTAACTGATAATTGAGAGAAAACAGTTACGACATCGATCGTCTCCCCCTTATCTCGGGAGCTATAAAAAGAAGCCGGGGGATGCATTTCCCCTTTGATTCTCATCGCGGCGAGGGGGAGGAGCCCTTACTCTTCTTCCCCCCTTCGTGGAGGGTCACGTTTATTTTTCAGATCCCACGCGTTATATTTCAGCGCGATACATTGAACAAAAATTCTGGTTAAAGCGGACGAATCAGAAAAATCTTGTAAGCGTGATCAAATGTTCTCGTTATTACCCAGTAAACACAAAGTAACAGTAATATTACGTCAATGTTAAAATTTCCTACTCAACAATGTAATTGTTGTATACAGGTCATTGTTACATGCACAAAAAAACATTAATTTCAAATCAACAATATTATTCTCATATATACGCAAAAATATAAAATCTTCTTTAAAGATTTTGATA
>VBVR01002311.1:0-23550 GCA_011638315.1 Tetramorium parvispinum
CATATATCTTTTTTCACTTAATAAAGTAAATTCACTTAGTAAAGTAAATTTACTTAATAAAAGATACGTCTTAGACTTACTTATATATGTTTCCAAGTGAATTTTATTTACGAGAAAACTCATGGTCCTTGTGACACCTAGCGGCGTGTGGGCGAAACTTACACGAGTTAAAATAGAATATATACACCAAGATCGGTTAGTCAATGGTGGTCCGAACAATAGTTGAGAATCGACTTGCCAACGTTGGATCTTTAATCATAGGCCAATCATTGGTTTTATGTACAAATGCCAAAGTAGGTTCATTAATGTTGACCCAAATATTGGCCTTTAATATAATTACCAATGTTGGTGACAAGATATTTGGCCGAATATTGGCCGAATTTAGGCGTCCGAACTTTGGATATGCGATAACGCACCGAACAATGGCCACGTTGCCTACCTCGGCAAATCCTACATGGGTAGTTGGCACATTAGTCTGAAATCAATCGCTTTCAATAACACATATCTGTGTAACGATCGGCGTGCATCATATTTAACGACATCATTAGGGTCATTTCGTTCTTTTAAATGAAACGATTAAACTGATTCTTGTCGAAGCTATTCCAGCCGGAAAAAGAATTGTTTGAAGACGATAAAAACCCACGCCCTTTCTCGCCCAGTCGAGAATTGTAAGCTACCCCTTATGATTATAGAGAGAACAAAATAACATGTGTCCATCATCGAAAGAAACGCAATACACACGAGGGGTCGCAGCGAAGGGATGCAGGTGAGACCAAACGAGCCGAGCTTCTTTAGTAAGCGCGGTCACGTTATCGTAGCATCCTGTCATTATTTTACGATTAGACCGAAGGAGAAGGCATTAGGAGAGTTGACAAAAAAGGACGTTCTCAAAGAGAGAAAGAGAGAAGGGAGGAAAGAGAGAAGGGAGAAATTTTACAAGCCTTACAAAAATAATTCACAAATGCGTCAAAGAATCGAAACGAAACCAAAGAACAGATTCGAAGCATAGAACAGAATGTTGAAGCGGAAATCATAATTCTAAGGGTTAAAAGTAATGATACGTGTCATTCTTTACAGCTGAAAGTTCTAATTAGACATTGGCGCGTCCTGATGGACATTTTTACAATAGAATGAAAATGGGTTAAGATACAAAATCGAAGCGTCCCTGTAATTCGCCTTACGGATCTGGTATACAATTTCCGTTCCAACATCCTGCGGTACGCAGAGAAAGTTTAATTGGCCGAAAGACGGGGAAGTTTAAAGGTAGCATTTTAGACCACAAAATCACCTGGATTTAGCGCGGTTTCTCGCGGCGATCTCTCTCCCTCCTTTTCTCTTCCAAAACCAAAACGGTGAAATAATCCGTGACGTGTTGACAGTGTGCAATACAAATCTTAAGGCTGAGCCTTCACAAGCGGCCGCGTTGCTGTTATTTATCATAATAACGAGACGAGCCCTCGGCCTGATTTCGGACGCGTTTGCGTGTACAAGCATAATAATAAGGAACATTGATCGCGCGGTTAACATTATAATCATTGTCGAAACGATAGGGATCCGATATTTGAATAGCAATGCCTTAATTATGAAAAATGACACACATTTTATCGCTTTCTCACGCTCGTGTAAATTACAACGTTGAAATGATTTCCAGCGTTGCGCTACCAGTGATAACGACATGTCATTTTACGCCGGAGACGCCGACACGTGATTATAAAAATTGTTACCTATCGGAAATATGTCGGAAATCGTTAGCACCCGCGGGCCGCGTCGCGATTATCGTTCGCAATAACGATGCGATTTTATTTGCCACACTGACACGCGCGCATTGCAAAAATTCATGACCGCATGTAACAGAATAGTGCTACAGGATGTCGTCTTCACAACAACCGCTGTCGGACTACAATCCACCATTACGTTGAATATTCGTCATTGCCATTACTGTACCGCGCAACGCTAACGCGTCGTTACGTGGATGTCCGGTTGTAATAATAAATTTAATCAGTGAATTTCGCGTCGTGTATCATTGATTCACGTCGCGTGTTTGTTAATGCGATAATTCGCAGTCGCGGCTTGTGTGCTTTTTTTGCGCTTGAGATTATCGCTGCTAGAACGGGCGCAAATTGCGAGTAATGTGGAAGATTTTACCGGCGTCGTAATGACAAACGTACATCATTAGCGAAGCCGCTTATTAGCCGGTTCGTTTGAACCGGTGGGTTCAAGAGATCATTCGCCCCGCACATATAATCGAGAACATTTTTAGTTCATATATAATTTTAGTGTCAACGGAAGTTACTCGCTATCTGATCAGGCTTATTAAAACGTAGCGAAGCTTTTCGGTCTCGATTAATCGATATTTCACGACCAACGCCTCTTTCCGTCTTGCGAAAGGAATTGGCATTGCAGGAAAGTCCACAAAACTTTTTCAGAAACCACTGTACTAACGAAAGTGTCACTATACGTAGAGGAACGGCTGAACCTGCGGGAACGCGAATCGCTAGCGAGGATTCCTCTTGGACGGATCCCCGGACTTGCGAACCTCGCGGTAAAAGCTCGCAGGAAAGCGCATCGCACGCGGGATCGCCGTACGGTCGCGGAGAAAACAGGCAGGCAAAACGCGCGCGCGGCTCCGGGTAATAACTTAATTTAAACTAAACTACAGTTTAATAATTCTCCCGGCCGGGTCGGCCGTGGAAGATGCGCCGGCAACCGGCAATTTCAGAGCCGCCGTTAACTGCCGGTCGTTAGTCCCTTTTCAAAACTCCTCTCTTTCTTCTCCTCCGTCCCTGCGCTTCCCTCCCGTGCCTCGCCACGCCGTCCCCTCGCCCGCTCTTGCCCTCTTCGCTCCTTGCACCCTCGCCGCGGCCCGAGCTACCAACCTTCGGTCACGAGCTAATTTTCGAGCGTGGCTTGCGTGTCGTGAATATCGCCACGGGCCCTCAGAAATACTCGCGCGGCGCGGCGCGACCGACAAATTGAATCGTCCTCGTCTTTCTGCCGCTGGGCACTGCTTGCCGAAATACCTGATCCTGCGCGATCCACTCTTCGCCAATAGATTTCACGAAGGTACGAAATAATGTTTAGTACTAATGCTTAATAATAATGTTTGACGACGACTATTAATTTTTAAGTGAATGTTTTTAATTTCACGTAATGCACTTACATCAAATCGATTTACATCTATTATTAAAAACAATAAGTCCTCATTTTTTAATATATTTTGTGTACTATAACGTGTCACATATGTTATGATTAAATATAATTTAATTTATATATGTAATATGTAATTTACGATATAAAATATGTAATTATGTAGTATATAAAATATGTAATTTACGATTTGATTTCTTAATTACGTTACAATGATTAAAAGTCAAAATATTGAGGTTAAAACATATTTTAACTGTTTTTTAAAATGATTGTATAATTATATTATTAGCTGGCGCATATCTAAGGAAAATCTTTTGAAGAAATAATGAAAATTAAATACAGATATAATTATAAATGTAGTTTAAGTTCCTATTTTTATACATTTCTGAAAAGTTCATTAGAGAATATAGTAGAGTTTTTTAGAACAAAAAAATATATAATTTATTACATTATATTTTTGTATACGATACATCAATCCGTTATTATTTATGGAAACAGGCGCGTAAATTTTAAAGGACTTTTTTGTGTCTTATAAAATATTAGCAAGTAGGATTATTACGTCATTTAATAACGCCAATAACGCAACAATTCATCAGAGAGCTAAACGCCTGGTTACTTTTAGACTTGGGATTCTCATAATCCTTCTATCTCACAATCTTTGGTATCGTCGATATACCACAAAGAATCACGCTATAAGCCAACTAGGCAGCCAGGCATTTACGAAGCGCCGTGTCTGCAAGATTTCTTATCGTCAGTTTTCTCCGCGATCAGAAGGAGAGAGAGTGAAAGAAAAAGAGAAAGAGAGGGAAAAGAGGGGGAAACATTAATTAAATAGTTTGAGTTATGATGGAGAATAGGTGGGGTGTGGCGAGGCAGTGGACGCATATAGTGGGAAGATACGGCTGACAGACTATAAATACGTCATATTTATATGCCCCGCTAATTGTCTTTGACGATAAGAATCTCTCTTTTATTACTTTCTGAGTTACTTTGCCAATTTCGCTTTCTGGCCCCCGGACTGCCTTGTCTCAATGTCTTACAAATGCGATCTCCCGTCTGTAAACTGTTAAAACTTCAGCTCGATTCTTATTTTGGGTGGGCACAATTCATATTCTCACCTCGAAAATACATGTGATGCCGCTGTTTAGATACATTTACGAAAGCCGACGAAAGTGACTGAGTTATTTTAACAAGTAAATTCATGACTAATAATAACTAGTAATAATATCAGTAAAATATACATTGAAGAGTGTTATCAAGTTATTCGATATATTATCGAATAACTTGATAAAGAGTTAAAAATGTGTTGCTGGTTTTTCATCTTTTTAATTAAATTCATTTTTACGCTATTTTCTTTGCAAGGTTTTCTTATTCAAGAATTTTAACATCTTTAAATATGTGTATATATAGTTGCCCAAATCCGAGGAATCTCAAATCCCCAAAATTTCGTGGCGAACGAGCGGATTGTTCGCCACAAATTAAGACGCTCGCGCCCGAGATCGCGCATAATTATATACAAGGAAAGGGGAACGTTTATCAGCTGGAGCGAGAGGATTTTTCATTGTGGCGACCCGCCGCGACAAAAATGAATGAATGTCGGCGAACGCGGCGTATCAATGATATATCTCATCTGGAATTATTTCAAATAAATTATCTCGTCCGTTGTACGACGGCCACAATGCTTTCCACCTCTTAGCGATCTCGTTCTTCTTCGGAATTAACCCTTCCCGCGATGCTACGTGGCCCTTAATGTCTTCGCTTGGGGAACATAAACGGTCGGATGATTTGTGAAGCGAAACCGCCGCGCGCGGTGGAGAACGGTAGCTAAACAGCACGATGTAACACAAATTCGCTTACGTTGATCGTTTAATGCTTCTTGCGTAATTTACTGGCGCCGATGGCGTAGAAACTGCTGCATACTCGACGCATAGATACAAAAAATGTGTCATTGTGATGTAACTTTATTCTATCGGAAAATGGCATTTTTGTTTAAGATGAAGATATCAAGAAGCTTATTATTTATGATAATAATATCTTTTGTGATATGAAATGTTTACTGTCTGTCGACAATCTCTCATTGTAAGAAAATTAAATTACATTTAAACACGACGGAATATAAAGAAAAGTAAGATCAGAGCCTTCTAAATAACTGCGTACAATCAAAAATTGAGACAAGATTTATTTTACTAGAAAATTTTCCTACTAAAATCTTTTATTTGAAATTTTAAAAATACCTACGTCGCCTCGTAATAAATGCAGTACGTTTTCAGCTGTAATTTCGGAATTTGGTAGTCGACAGACTCGGGTGTTACCATCCTCAATTAGGGAAACGAGCGAGCGAGACGCCATAAAAAATACCCTTCGGCGAATTTGAATTTATCGCGCGAGGCACGCCTACATCTACATATCGGGTAATACAACCGCGAGGCTGCCGTTTGCATTCGATTAATCGACGGCACCGCGTGATAAATTCGCGTTTTTACGAGACCGCGCGCGTCCAGCGAAAATTAACATTTTCAGCAGCTCGCTACATTCTATTACTCGCTACTGTCCGCCGTCGGAATTAACGACGGTCTCTAACGCGCCGTAAGTGATAATGGAAGCTCGCTAAGTCGTTTCATCGCGCCGAAAGAATTTGCAACTCGACGCTTTCAATGCCGGCGTTGTTCCCGGCGGAATTTGTTTGCGGCGATCTCGCCAACTGAGCTGGGAATAACATTTTTATTTCCACGAGTGCCTGCCGTGAAAGCTGTGTATCGATCGGTGTTTCTACAATTCGCACTTGAACTGTTGTGAGATTAATAAAGAATATAAACTTATTACGAATAATATTAAAGTAACATATATATACAGATATAAAGCAAAGATTAATTAAAGATTTTTAATTTATATATTATTATTCATTTACATATTTAAATATCTTTTAATAATAATACATGACACATAATATTATTTATAATTATTTTTACTTTTAATACATAACAGATTTACTTAAGCTTATCGAATAAAACTTTCGTATCTTTTTAATATCAAAAAGTATTAAGTTTAAAACGTAATGTTATAAAATTTGCAACCCAGATATCTTATTATTAATCGCTATATAAATGTCAAGTAACCACGTATTATATAAACGTGAATTTGTGTTCTTAAATGCGAAATAGCCAATAAGTTTTATCATTCGCGACTGATAATGCACAGTGCCGATCGGTCATTTAAAACAATCGACTCCGCCGGTCGAGATCTCACGCGACGACGGGGATATAATATCGCCTGGCAAATGACACGCCATGGGGTAACAATCCGTGGCTAGTAGTTAGGGGTTGGTGTAAGCCAACGCGCCGAGGTCCGACACGCAATTTCTCCTTTTTAAGCCAGACGCAATCGGCCGCGCGAGAACGCCCGTAATGCGCACGCGGAATTGTACAATATTGACCTTCCGTAGTCGGTTCGTGCATTACGTTAATAATAATTGGGAAAGGCCGTAAAATGCATTGCTCGCGCTTTTGGTAATTTACCTGCGGGATAATTAAATACGGATATACGACGCGCCCCGGGTCTTTTTCTTCTACAGTTTTGTAACATCGGGCAGCTAATTTAGGGGAACTTTCAATGTAAGCAACATCTTGTAAATAATAAAAAATGTGTAATTGCGACGGAGCGTGGCGTCTAATCAGAGCATTAATACAAATTGAGTTCAGATTCTGCAAGTAGAAAAAAAAAACAGGCGACACTTTCCCGCGTAAACATCCAACTTTCTGCACAACCGAGCGCGATCTTGAGGCAATTTTAGTTTTGAAGAACCGCCGAAGGACCGTATTTCTCTCTGGTCTGCGGTAAAATCTTTCTAATTGACACGTTAAATAAACACGACGGGTAATTAGTTCGCAAGTGGGTGGAGAGGGTACCAATAAAAAAGGTGCCAGCGCGAAATAAACACATAAACTCGCAATTACATCTCGCGTCGCAGAAACAAGTTCAGGACTTGCGGACGCGTGGGATTTAAATGCGAGTATTTATTACCGGCTGGTTAAATTCCCAGTATTTACCGGGAATTAAGAGATACGCCGGCCGGCGCGGCCATATATTTCCCGCTTGTCGCCACACGTATGCGCGCGTGTTCCACTGCCGTTTGCTCTCCCATTTCCAAGTTTTTCGACACCTTGGAAAAGCTCTATCAACCGGCGCAATCGCGTCTAATCGTATTTATAATTAGATCTAACCTGCAAATTGAATGGCTAACTGTTCGCGAATTAATTACGGCGACCAAAATAGCTTTCCTGCGTAGGCCTTCGACCTTACTCAAAATTGCTCTCCATAAATATTTCATTATTCCCTTCACCACGAGCACGCTATTAAAATTACTCTATTAAATAATAATTACACAGTATACACGCATAGTTTGATATCTTTACAATAATAATAATAACGATAATTACGTAAAGTACGTGTATTAATGAAAACACGATCTCTGAATCGTTTAGAGAAAAACAAGCCCAATTGTGAGACTGAAATTCCAAATTCAACACGGTTCGCAAATAATTATTTAAAAATAGTGAATTATATAGCCAGGATAGTCAGTTTGTGCATAGAAGAAGTCTATTGAAATGTTCCACGCTTTTGCGCTGTGAAAGTATATTGATGAGAATCGATCCAACCAATCATGCTTTAGAGCCTATAAAGCCTTTAGAACGCTACTTCCGATCGTTCCTTCCCGTCCAGCCTACCAGCCAGCCAACCCGGCCGCGGCGGAGCCTACCAGCCTCTTGATTCTGATTATACGCGACCAAGGATCGCACGCGAAGATATTAATATATAATTAACCGGCTTGGTTGTAGATCGTATCAGAAAAGCCTTCTTATCGATACGCCGGCTACCCGTATTATACGAGGAATCTTTTATGTATATCATTCCTCCCTGTCCTCGTTCTTTTCTTTCGTGTTCGCGGCTCCTGCCATCGCCCCTCACACATTGTCGCGATTTGTTTCTCGATCATGTTTCGTCGACTATTGTGATCCGGTTTTACGACTCTCGCACCGGCCACGTGCATCCGCGGTGAGGACGCGGCTATCCGAGAGATCCGGACGATCCGATAAAGGCCCGAATCCGAGCGACCGAAGAGTCAAAACGGACACCATTCTGTTTGAGAATGATAATCCCAGACAGCTAAGTCCGATCGTTGACGCGGATAAAAATAGACGAGCTACAGTCAGACGTCATCGGACGTCGTCCAGGTTAATTTATGTCTGCATTGATTATATTTGATCACGCGTATAATTAAATGCGCGTTACGTAACAACGTTGGCTCCCCGGCGCTCGTCTCCATCGATCCTTTTTGAGTTCACCCACCGGTTCCCTGTCTCATCTTAATTAGGTCCTCGCTCTTCGGACATCGCACAATCAAGACGATCATTTGCATAGACTTGCAAACGGGATTTAATATCTTAGAATTTTGCCGCAACGTTAATGCGCGCATAATCGCGTCGCGTGATAATTAAGCGAGTTAGTTAAGGTGAACCTGAGAGAGATAAGGGCACGCATCTTCTCTGTCAACGTTTGTTCAAAAATTCGAAGATGAAAGTTATAGGATAAATACAAATACAAATTTATCCTTTAAATATTATTATTTAAAGTTTTGTATCTCGATTTGTCAAAGAATTAATTCCAGTAGAAATGTTTTACAAAATTCATCATCAAAATTAAACAGCTTCGCATCATTCTCTTTTACATTTTTAGTATATTTTTTTTTCTACAAACAAAGAGCAATATGATATAATAAAAATCATGAGACTTACAAATATAAATTTTGAAATTCTTTATTAAATGGACGAGATATTTAATATTTCTTAAAATATGAATGCTTAGGCAGTTTTTGATAAAATGTTACATAAATATTTAGAACTCCTTCGCTCGCTCAGACGTTAATTTCGCGAGTGTCGCAGGATTTTCAAAAGTTTCAGATTGTAGGTCATCTTACAATTGTTTTCGAGTTCCGAAGACAGTACGTATCTGAAATTGATACCGAGTCTCGGAAGACTGAGTCTTTTAATTTGAAAAACATGTTCTTATACAAACCAGCGAAAACATAATTAATTCGATGATATTGCCACGATTGCCGATTACAAACTTTTCGCAGATACGAATGAGCTTTGATATCTCAAAGCTCTTCAAGCATTAATATAAATATAATTGTTACGTCCCTTAATGTGCTGTGCGCTCCGCATGCACATTGAATTATATCGCCTTTCAGATGAATTCAAACGATTTTACCTTCGTCATTTACAAACGAAACGTTTCAGTATATATTAAGCCTTTAAAGCAGTGATTCTTAGTCGAGACAGTTCATGCCGCTTCCAAAACTTCAGTCTTCTTTAAATGCAACTGTCAGTTTATCGTGTTTATCAAAGTTATAACACTAAAACTACCAAAGCAATTAAAGTTGCTTTGTTTTCAATTTTTATCTAATTTATAAAATACATTTTCTTAAATAGATTTTTCGTGACTTTTATTGTAATGTGTAAACAACTTAATCCATCACAATTTATTATCCTCATTTATTATCTTTTTTGTAAATGTATATAGTATATTTAAATAGAAATAGTAAATAGTTGTCTAGTATTAAAAGAATAAAATGAATACACATCTTTCGTAAAACACTCTTTGAAAATTGAAGTTATGAATCGAATATATAGGTCAAGAACCACTCTTGGTCCATATGGTCCAAAATTCATTGTTCGTCCGCTTCCTTTTCGGCGTTCCCGCAGGTAATCGTTAAGCAACACCCTTTCTGCCGTCTTCCAGGTATTCCGTGGATCTTCATTTCGCACCTCGCGAGTCAGGTATGATGTTAGCAGTCGTTTCTCGGAGCAAGTCGAAAGCCTCCTTTCCTTCCTCTCGGTTCTCTTGGCGGGTGAGGGAAGGAGGGGGGAATGTAACCGGGCGTCAGGAGGATTGATGGCGTCTAGATGCAAATGCAGTCAGTCTGGCACGCAAGCAACGTATCCACCTACCGACGCCTTATGCCAGTTAACGCCTTACAGCTTAATAATCTTGTTCTCTCTCCTTCTCTCTCTCTTTCCCCCCTGTTTCTTCGCCGTCCGTGTCCTTTATCACACTCGCACACTCTCGCGCGTCAGACTAAATTACTTTATTAACCCCCTTTTCCCGGGATCATTCTCCCAACCCTCCCAATCTCAAAGGACTAAAACGACCGGCCGGTCCTGACGCAGAAGCGATCCAGCAGTTTGTTAAACACCGGTGTTATTAAATTTGTATTAACGTTTTGAGAAGTCGGGAGTATATTTAATAAATTATTTATTAACGCTAATGTAAAAAGATAATTGGTCTTGGTAATGAACTTAAATGCGCGCTCGGCAAACAATTTCCATATATTTAGCATTTTTTCTCTAAGAATCATCGTTTCGCGAGTCCATCAAAGAGAGACGTGATAATAGAATAACATAATAATAAAAAGCTATGAATATATAATTATATTACATCGGGGATGAGAATAAACATTAAATAAATCCGTGACACAACATGATATTATTATTAAGTTCGTTCGAATTGGCTTCGTATTTATAAAATTGAAAAACTTGTGATCGATTTTAGCAGATTCTAGACTTTAAACAGTCTTTTAATGGAAGAATTTTAGAACAAACGTTACAATCGCAAACGCAAATGGCTCGTCCTCTAGCAGGGTTAATCGCACTTTAAAGGGGCGAGATGCCGAGGCGGAGTTCGGCTGACCCGAAATGGGGTAGCGTCGGCGTGTTAGCTCCTCACCTGGAAACTGGTGTTGCTTGCCAGGTAGGACGCGGCGGTCTCCTGGGTGCCAGGATGTCGTTCCTAACGCTAATGACGTCGTTGACTCTCACTTAACAAGAGACTACCCTCTAAATGGGGGCTTGCGTCCTGGAAGCGGCCCGGCGGCGCTCACCAAGCCGGTGATTACGAAACTCGGATTCACTTCTGAATTGCATTCGTCGTGTAAGTGCCGTGCGCGAGGGCCGCTTTGCGTTTGCGTTTGCGTTTGCGTTATGCAACTCTGTCACGACGGTAACTTCCATCGAAAGTTTAAGCAACCAACGTGGCCTAGTCGGCCGTCAAGAATAACAAAAATATGCAAGTATAATAAACAACGAAGATTAATATCATTAGAAAATCCCCAATGTCACGATTACTTCTAAATAAAATCAGAACGATTCTTTATTCTTTATTCTAAGGAGACAAAGGAAATGCTCGGTTACTATCTGACGCACTTATTGCAATTTTGCTACGTTTGAACAACGTTTGAACAATCGACGCGCCGCCGTTTACATTATTATATTTTATACTGAAAACCGATGTTTACGTCGTAACGCAACGAACGCATATTTTCGCCTGGCAATGCTTCACACCGTGCAATGCAACGCAACGAAAGGCACGCGAATTGCCGGCCATTCGCGCCGGGACAAGGCCACGCATAATGCACAAAGGTGTTACCTGGGACGACCCAGGTGTAATTTCAATTTAATTGCACGTTATTTCGGGCGTGCGTACGCATACACGTACGCGTGTAACGTAGGACGAGGCTTTATTAAACGCCTTCGGGCTGCACTTCGCCGCCACGCTGACGAGCTCGCTCGTTTCGCCTCGTCTGGCCTGCGTGTTCCTGCGAAGTCAGAAAGAATCGTGGAAGGCTGGGGGAGGATACGCGAGTGCTATTCCTAGAGATCTTAATCTTCTCACAGTGTATTAGAACTCTGCGATGACCAAATGATTGATTCCGCGCGGAACTTATCTCCTAGAGAACTCATTGAATCCTCCGAAATTGAATCTTCCATCTATTCGACGCGAATTTAGAGAAACGTGTATGTTTATCTACGATATAATAAATCAAATTTCAAGAAAATATTCTTGAAATCATTCATATTCATATTAATAATACACAGTAATGTTATGTAGAAGTAATAAATTATGATCTCAAAGTAGAAGAAGGATTTGGAGTAATATGATTTATTTTGATTTGTAATATTTTCTGTAAAGAAGGTTTATATAAATTTATCAAAATAATCTTATAAATGAGCTAGGCCATGTTAATTACAATTATTACTATTATTACTTGAGATCCGTTTTCGCTCTCATCCCTTCAATCGTTGCTTCGATCGAACTCTTCCGGTAAAAGGATTATCGCCCTTCGCGGCTAGCGAAGAACCAGTTCCGCCGATATCTATACATACACATGCATACACACACACACATTCTCTCTCTCTCTCTCTCTCTTTTGTTCTTTCATCTCTCGTGCATTTCCCTCGCTCGTTTTCCCGGCGAGTAAGACGTCCGCATAAAGGAGAGTTGCCACGAAGGGTCGCGTGCGTCGTTAGAGGCCAGTAACGTATCATCATGCGATTACACCGCGCTAAAAACGTGCCACGTCAACGCGTATTAAACGCACACAGCCGCGAGCGATCGCGCACACCGACGCGAAATCATCTATAAAAACGCCTCGTTCGCCAGCAAATTGATTGCGGCCCTGACGGTCCAGAATTTCGCGCGAGATCTCCGTCGACCATGCCGGCTGATGATGCTCTTCGTCATTGGTCGTGCTGGCCGCACCTCGAGAAAGGAAATTTTTCAGTCATGTTAATCCACATCCACGGAACATTTATTAAGTCTTGTCAGTGTCTTTCCGTTATCCCAGATGACTACATCTCGAAAAAAACTATAGTTTTTAATGACTAAAATTATTTATAGTGATGGAGTCAGAAAAAAAAATATCAGAATTAATAACCAACGATATTAATTTTCGCACGAAAGTAATTTATGAAATATCGAGAAATGATGTAATTGGAAATGATTGTATCGTATGTTTCTATTTTAAACCATAGATTAATAGAGAATCTCAGTTGGCGTAAATTCCAAATTTACATGTTAATTGTATCATAAAATAGATGACTATTAAAAGCTTGATAATTTTAGAATGTTGATTATTTTGAAGTAATCAATTTTATATGATAATTAATAACTGAGAGACTGTAATAAACGAACATAAGCCTAGGAAATATTTGTTCACGTAACAACTAGGTATAACATTAGTTTGATCGATGCATCGATACTTAATGTTCGAAGGATGCTTCTACGTTTCAATTTGGATCGTCAACTTAATTACACGCGACATAAATCGTCGATGTTATAAATCGACGTTAAACAGCTATTAGCTATTCAGCCGAGTATTAAAGGCGCATTTTAAAAAGCAGCAAGATCGCGACATTGAAAGTAAAAGAATGGATAAACCACGGCGTAAACAGAGTGGAACGCCCGAGAAAACGGCCGCTAATTGGATCATTATCATTGGAATCGCAGACAAGAATCTGTTTGAGGAAGTATGTCATTTATTAAAACAGCGGTCAGAAGCCAAAATATGTCGTTAACGTATTTATTACGTTTGGTAATGAAAGACCGGAGGCCTAATACGCGAAGAATATCAAATATATTGGATTAAATACTCTTCTCCCTTTTTCATTAAGCGAATAATCGTGTATATTAATAATAAAAGAAAATGTGATTTTTATTATCATAATTTGAAATCTCATATTGATATAATATTCAATACGATTCGCAAATTTAATATTATATTTTTATAATTTTATAATTATTATAATTTTATAATTTTAAATTGTACAGATCTGTAACTTAAACCGCTTGTTGAAAAAAATTAATGTTTTAAACTTGAAAAAAAATCTATTTGCTATGCTGTGGGACGCATAACTTAATTACAATAAAGCTCTTTAATTATATAGTGATAAAATTAAATTTGATTAATATATATTAATAATAGAGTTACGGAATGTAAATAAATAAATTCAGTTGCTACGAAACATTGTTTTTGCTAATTGCAATTATTAAATTTTACTAAAATAAGCTTCTTATTAATATCATTTTATTATTTCTTTTTTATATGAAATATGTAGAGAGAGAGAGAGAGAGAGCTGACAAGTTAATTTAGTGTAACAGTAAGAATGCGAACCAAAGTGCTCCATAAATATGACAGAATTTAAGGATACAAGAGTTATGTTAACGTAAAATAAGAGACTGCATAAAATATTATACGAAAAACGACAGTAGTACAAAATGTAATAAAAATAAGATTGAAAGAATCAATTCTAAAAGAACAGAGAAAGAGAACACACGAAGTTTCGATATCTGACCTAAATTCCAAACACGATTGACATTACTGCGAAAACAGAAAAACACGGTGACAGCATGAGGAATCTTTTTATCGTTATTATGTATAGCAATTCGATAAAATGATATTCCACATTTATATTCTTCTGAAGAAATAAAAAGAAAGAACTTGTATTAAAAGCAGGGAAGAATCTAAATGGAATCGGAATAAAATCTTCATTTTATGTAATCTTAAGATTTAATTTCTTTTATAGCTGTAATATTAAAATTTAAGATGTGTTGAACATCATAAAATAATTAATAATCTCTTATCAGACTTTTTTATTTATAATAATTATTTTCAGATTTATTTAGAGCAGTTCAAGCGAGTATAAATTATACAAATGTAATTCCTTGACAAATTTGTATAATCATTCAAGTAGAGTTAAGGATCTACATGCATATGCAGGTAATTTTTAAAGTCTTCATCTTCAGAATCCAATGTATACGCAATTTTATCTGATTTGCCGTTGTTATAACTACAAAATATTAGATAGCGTAATCGTAAGTTGGACGGTAACCTCCGACGGAATTAATTTGCGTTGCTGAATTTTTTATCGCACGAGCGTTGCGGATCGACCTCGGCGAAATCACGTGGATAACTCACACGTTTTCTTTCGCTCTTGACGTTCGCACGATTCGGTCGGAATGTATTTACGCGGTTGCACTCGAGGCCGTCTGTAGTCTCGACCGGCCAGGCACGGGAGTTATTATCGGGCGCGGTTATCAAAGTTGATAGATGATAGCGGGCGGCGCGCTAAATAATTTATGAGGGAACGAGTTAAACAATTTTCACGTCCGGTTTGATCGCGGATCGGCGTCGTCTTAATCTATTTTCGTTGCGTACGCCTCGCAGCGGAATTGTGCATTTCCTCCTTAACGAGGGAAGCGGCTGTCTCCCGGCGTAACGCACTCGGCGCATAATGAACCTGACACGACGATAATGAATCGACTAATTTCGTGATATGAGCGCGACGCGCTTCGGTTCCGAGGAGCTTCTCTCCGCGCGAGATCGGTAGAGAATTTTTACATAATTGTACCATTTCTTCTCTCTTTTCTCTTTTACTTAATTATACAACTGGACGCAGCGTGAAACGTCCGAAATTACGAGTCCGTTATCATCCGGTTTTGTAAACAGAATTGAATCAAGCTACCTCCCCGAGAAAAAAAATACATATAATCGATGCATCCTGTCCCATGTAATTTGCTTCTCGTCTCGAAAACGTCGAAATCGCACGTACACGTCCGCCATCGCTCTCGCCGCATTTGATCAGGATTATTAATTACCGCCGCTTCATTCCATTACGAAATTTGGCGCAAGTGAGCGCAGTGATTGGCCGGCATTGACACGATAAAGGTATTATCATTCACGACGATCCTTCAACCTGCCATTGCGCCAGGGCGCTTATTACAGATTATAGATTATCAATAATGAGCGAGATGCGGAGCGGACGAGACGGCCCGCGGATAAATAGCATCTAATTATGCTGATTAATGCCCAACCCCGCGATTTTTCACCGGCGTCGGCCACCTCAACGACAATCTTGAGCCGATTCGCAAATAGCGCCTACTTGCCATCGGTAAATCTTAATTGACTGGCTCTTCGAACGGCGATCAAAATAAAACGCGGCGTCAATGACTTTTATCTCTCGATCCCGCGTTTTGTATGTTGACACTTTTAGCTCTCCACTTTGCATTTTTTATCGCGTGTCATTCTGGAAATTCATAATAAATTTTAATGATTTAATTTTTTACAGAAGAATTTAATTAAAGTACCGAAAAATAAATTTATATCTGAAAATAATTATGTTGACCATCTAAATAATAATATTGCACGCTCAAACTAGTTACTAGAATGTCAAAGCTTTGGCAGCATTATCATTATGCTTGAGTAACCAAAATAATTTTCACGATGTCCAATGTAATTATTTTCGAGTCTGTATCAAACTGAATTTTTGTATACTTTTACTAATTCGTTTTTTCCATTCGTTTTTTCATTATAAGCCTGAAGTAAAATCTGACACTGCATTAAAATCTATTGTTCGCTTGTAACTACAAATGTTTGATTTTATATCTGCATTTGGATCACACGAGACGTTTAGATGTGAGATGAAATCGTACCAAGTATCTTTTCACCACATCGCTTGCGCGAACATAGCCAATATCGAAATTCCGCAATCACGGAGTTGAGGATTCCCCTGCGAAGATCTCCGGAACAACGATCGAGCGTTTATTTCCATCTCCGTTTTGCTCCGCACCAGATCGAGATAAACGGACGGGGGGGTAGCGAGGGAGTGAGTTCTGGCATCGCCCGGTCAATCATAATTCTCGATCTTTTATTCAATTCCGGCCATTAGCATGCATACACGCGGCATGGAACCGCCGATTCTTGTCGGAGATATCGCCGTCGAGGGGATGGCGGATTGTTCTCGTAAAATCACTGGAATTCCATGTTTATTCAATACATCGAGATGCCGGGATGCCGCGGCCCGTCGCGCGCCTTATCTCGCGCGTGCCCGGATAAGATGGGAAAAGCGATTTTCGGTGCGGACCTCCGCCGCGAATCACGCGCGGTTATTGCTCCTCGGAACGTCGCCCGGCCCGGAACCGGGCGCCATTTTAATCAATACCAAGGGGGATTTTGCGCAATATCGCGTCGAATCGTTCCTCTCCTCCAGATTGAATAAATTAAGAAGAATCTACTTTCAGGCGATATTTTACTCGTACGTCGTGTTTTTTTTTTCCCCCTCGTACATTTTACAGTCTTGTCCTTCGCGTCATTTTGCATACTTGACGTTGATTCCGGTTTCAATTTCGCGCATATTTTTACGTCCGTATAATTTGTCTCCTTTTTTTTTCCTCGTATTAGATTACGTGTTTAAGGCCACTTTGTAAGGACTCGATTCACTCGACGCCCGGCGAGATGTTTACCTTGCGTCGCGGTTACAAATAGCGCGAAATTAAGATAAATTCGCGATCGTCCGCCATCGACGTCGTCCTCCATTTTCGTGTCGCACGAACATAATAATTCCCGTCGAAAGTATACAGTACTTAATTCGATATCGATATCGATCACGCCCGAGATAGGCTGCCGCAAATTATAACGTTCCGCTGCCCGGATGCAACGATCCGCCGAACGATCGTTCGCCAAACTTGAACCCTTGGAAAAAGGTAAATTATTACTCGCATGATCATCAGTTCCCTACAATAATTAACAATAACAAGCGATAACAGGGCGGTTTCCTTTTTCTTTTTCCTCTTTTTTTTTATTTGTTTTCATGCGGGAACATGTAGGGATAGACATTGAATAAATCGAGATTGAGAGTATCGAGTCGACGGCGTTCGTGATCGACAGTGTTAAAAGTGCCCGAGCGAGATCTGCAGATTTTTCGCGAATTAACGCGATTGAGCGATTAGACTTCAGAGTCGAGTATTAATCCGCAAAAGCGCACCCTCTCGCAAGTTCCTTCTTTTTATCTGTAGAATCTACCCCGGCGATATGTGCTCTCCGAGAGTGAGCGACTCTGGAATTACTTAGGTACGAACTCGCGTTAAGAATTATTACGTTGTTAGATTATGTCTAACAATGATGATTGCCGCTATAATCTCTCTCCGTTACTCGCGTCACGCTCGGCTTGACACCACCACGAACAAAAGGACCCGTACGGCCCCGCGGAGTGTGCGTGCGCGCGAATTCATCGATTTACATCGGCAAAGTGGCGAGCACGAAAGCGAGCGCCGGTGCAGCTGCTCGATCGGAGGAGAAGATTGAAGAGGAGTGCACACTTTACTACATGGTTAACTTCATTATCGGAACGCGCGCGTCGGCCGTTACAACTACGGGCCGCATTATTGCTCGGCGGTTAGCGTAACTACTGCATTTGTTTTCGCTGCGAGACATGCACTTACGCGATCCCGCCGCGCAGCAACAATAGCTCGCGCCGATTAAGTAATTGCGGGTGTTCGGCCTTATGTCGCCGTTATCGTTTACTCTCGGCTCCTCTATTCCTAGGCGCCCATCGGATCTTTGGATCCCTTCTCGCCTCACCCCTCGATCTCCGAGGCATCGAATTCTGGGGACCTCTGCTCCTTCAAGCTCTTCCTCGGGGTCTCTCATTACATTCGCGCTCCTCAGGAGCTTTCGCGGCATCAAACTTCGTGAGCCTCGGAGAGCGATTTTAATGCTTGACGCGGAAATTTCGACGTTAATTTATGAAGTTGGAAACTCCTGAATGTTTAACATCTTTGTCTTTCAACTCTCGGATCTCTTTAAAGTTTTGATTTTTCAGGATTTTCGTGAGCAATTTCTTAAATGCTTAAGCTTGAAACTTTAAGCCATCTATTGTCTTTAATTAATTAAAAATTATCGTGCTTAATAGATCTTCTTGTCTCTAATTTTTCAAGTCTCAAAATAGATTTTAATTTGAATCTCGGAATTTCAGGTATCTTCTGTATTTATGTAGAAACTTTACGTTTCTCCGGCCGGTTTATCCCTTTCTGAATATACGTTCTTCTTTTCAGGTTGCGACGGGGAATCGGATGAGGGCGGTAACAAGAGGCGAAGAAGCAGGACTAACTTCAACAGTTGGCAGTTGGAGGAATTGGAACGGGCCTTCCTCTCGAGTCATTATCCCGACGTCTTTATGCGAGAAGCACTGGCTGTGAGACTCGAACTAAAAGAGAGCCGCGTGGCAGTAAGTATCTTCTTCCAATCTTACGTGTTTCGTCATACACATAGAACTTTGCCTATACTCTTTGATTCCGTATAAACGGAAATCACGAAATAAGAAACTTAATATTAGCGACCTTTGATTCAGAAACAAATGACTAAATTAGAAAATCTTAAACATTTCAATCGACCGCTATATTTTAACATTCTAAGTCGAGGCGATTAATTTTATTCAATTCAACCGATTTACTTCGAAACGTAGCACGAATGTGATCAAGGTGGATTAAGTTCTAACAAGATCTTCAGTTTAGTTAAAAGTGCTTAATATATAATGCTATTTTGGCTTCTTTTATCTATCTATCCGCTGTGCACAGTTCTATAATTTTACTGAAAAATCCATAGCATTGAAGAAACATGCGATTGTTAAGCACACCTCATACAAACATCGCGTGATTCTTGTTCCACATGCGCAACAAAAGAAACGGGCGAGAGATAGAATTGCAAAATAATGTCAAATTGTTTTGCGGAATGTAATGCGAATATGATGCGAAGAGAAGATAAGAACGGAGGAGGTTCACGAGAAAGAGAGATTGTAAAACGACGAGGTGCATCGGTGTAGGAGAAGGGAACGGATGTATGCGCTATTTGCGGGGCCTAATACGCGTGTCTAAGCGGATAAATATAAATATCCGCTCGAAGGACCTAAGGGTAACCGTATGTCCGACCGGCCGTGAAATTGAGAGTTCACCCTTCGCAGTCCTGTCGAAGGATTCGGCTGGACTGCATTCGACTAACGCGGGTGTGAACTGTCCGAATACCGGAAGAAGGCCGGCTACGTCGGACAGACTTAATGCCAGTTTCGCGCAGCCTTAATGACACGCGCGCCCACATCGTGGCGATAGATCCTTACGGAGGAACTTTATGAGGGTCTATTTTACGAAATCCCATTTCCACACTCGATATTTTATGTTACGCCAAGATTTCCGTGAAATATTAATTGCGCGCGGGTTGAATTTATTAATCTATTAATGTTGCATATTTGGTCAAGGTGGCTTTTTCATGTTAAATATTATAAAGCTCATTTTAGATAATTAACAATTCGCGTTCAGATTTCAGAATAGAATTTTATTTGTAATTTTATATGTATATATATTCTGATTTTTTAAATGTTTCTTATGTATGAATATCGACTCTTAAAAAAGGCGATTTAAATCGTTACTCGAAAGTCTCGAAGTGTTGTTGCCTCTTCCGCGTTCTTTATATCTTTACCTGTATTCTTTAAGCTATCTGAGCCAAATTATCATAACGAATAAGATACGAAAATTATTTGCTATTATTTTTTGCTTTTAAAACTAACTTTTTTGCTTTAGTTTTAAAAAGTTAGAGGCTCGATAGCTCAATATTAAGTAACTTTTTAAAAAGTGAAGCAAAAAAATTATTTTTAAAAGCAAAAAATTAGTAAATAATTTTCATGACTTATTGGTTATGATCTGATAATTTGGCACAGATAGCATTATATATTTATCTGTATATTAAGCTATCTAACTCAATTTTTTGCTTTAGTTTTTCAAAGGTTCAAGAAGTTCGATAGCTCATATAGGTGATAACTGATATACAGGTAGGGATAAGCTTTCTGAGCCAAATTATCAGAACGTAACAGTAAAACATGAGAATTATTTGCTAATTTTGTGCTATTTTTTGCTTTACTTTTTAAAAAAATTACGAGGTATATAAAAATAGCGTATACATAAGTTATATACATAGCGTATATATAAGAATTAAAAATTTTTATCTTAAATCTTTACAAAAATGATGTTTCATTACACAACAACGAGAAATTTCGTGCACGTAGCGCGCGTCCATCACAACTAGTAAAATTATAAATAAAATTCTATCCTGAATATGCGGACGCGAATAATAAACTAAAACTCAAGTCTCTTGGAAACGTATATCTTCAATATTTAAATAAATGAAGAAATAAAAGAAAAGAAAGGTGGGTGGGTTTACCCTTGCGAAAACATCATTGAGAAACAATGGCATCCTATCGGCGCCGGTGTTATTTGAATGGACGATCGCCGAGCGGATAAATCTGCGTCGATTTTGCACCCTCGAGTAGATCTCCGAAGGTACCGGACCAGATGGACTAACTACCCCCTCGAGACGGAGCCAGGGGGCAAAGGTCCGAGGCCGGAACCAACCCCCGGTTGTCTGTCGACCCTCGAAAATTCGATCCCGAAGTCACTTTAAATTCGTGTCTATCGCCTCGTCGATCTTTGATAGCCGCCGTAGACTGAATAAATCCACGCGAATATGTCGTGGAGTCGGGGGAGCGAAACTCGGAGCGTGCGGTTCAAGGGTTGAGATTAATGTCCCAATGTGCGTCGCGGCGAGAAGTGACAAAAATAATATTCGTATGAAAACAGGGATGGTTTTCTCGACGATATTCGCGAGAGACGTCCTTAGATTTGAGCGCCGATCGATAACGGGGGCTGATCGATCGACGGGCGCGTTTATCTGGTTGTTGCGATATTCCGGAGAAGATGTGCCCGCAGCAGCACATACGTTCACGGGGGTTATCGTACGTGGTGATCGATGTTATCTAATCTGAGAGCTATTCCCTGTCGTGGGGAAGACCCATCGAAAGGACGCACCGGCTGTGTGACATCGTGTCACATTGTGTCACCGCTCGGCCGGGTTATCGTCTCCGCCATCTCCTTCGTCGCGCGGCAGCGAAAATCCGATCCGAGCCCTCGTCCGGAGAGATCAAAGGAGAGGCTCGTGAGATCCGGAGGTACCCGCGCGAGTACACTCTTCGGGATCAATATTTCCCGACGCAGATATCACGGGCGATCCTCGGCGTTATCGCGGCGCGTACTCTCGGTTTCGCGTTTGTTACGCCGCGCGAAATTCGTGACCGGTCGTAAATAACATCGGGAGCCGCGCACGCGTTTTGATTTATCGCGAGCGAACTTGCAGGCGCGACAACGCTATTATCAGGCCGCAATTTGCATCTGACGACGGCCGGCGATCCGCGCCGGTGAAACGTCGGGCCGATCGTTTCCACTAACCGTGACGAAATTACTCTACGATTTTATTGCAATCCATTATTTACACTCGATTTGCGGCTAAACTCGATCTGCAAAATCGACTTTTCGCGTACAACACACCTGAATGGAGAATATTTGAGACAACGATACGGCCGTTCGGCTTTCTTCCGTTCGGCGTTTACTTTCAGCATTTTTCCAACGCACCCTTGTGTAAAGTGCCGACCGACTAAGTGCTTCCTATTACGATAAAAACAGGAAGACCGCGAGGCGAAAGGTTAATTACGGTATGAAACAATTTAATCGGTCAAGCAAGAGCGCGCTTATCGGCGCGGCGCGGAAAACATCGTTTATTAATTGGCGGAAACGTAATTACATTAGAAAGCATTATCGTCCCCGACGGACTCCGTATGGCGCGATTACGGTTATCGGCGACGTCGTTTCTTCGGCTTTTTGCTGCCATAAAGATACGCTTTATGCATGTCAAGCCGCTTACAATGTAAGCTGCGCGTCGCTCGCATGCCGCTGCGCGAGGGTAGAAAAACTAGTTATTTAGTCCGCCGGAACACGAGATCGGCTCTCTCTCATCGGATAGAAACAGCTTGTTAAACCGCTATCGGTCGTCGATAATTCCTGACGAATAGCCGCGCTAATGCCCGACTCGTGTTTCCCACGTATCGCGTTAATGTAATGTGTTACAGCTGTGCCCGGCTCCGAGCCGAGACAGGCAGGCCCGCGGCCTCGTGAGGTTTGCGGCTAAGGTTTCGGATGAGCCACGGTAGCGATATTCCTCGACGAATTCGAAAGCGATCCTGTGGCGAGAAACTGACTGGACGCCATTTCCATCTGCAATCTTGGAATTTTTAACATCGAAACGCTTTTTCCCTTTTGTATGCGTTTTTAAGATAAATTTAATAACATTTTTTAGATTTTACTCTTTCAAGCAAAGCTTTATAAGAATTTGATAAAATAATTTTCCTCGGTGATATTATTGTCGTTTTTCTGTAGATTAGGATATTAAGTAATGAAAATTATATGGTTGAAATTCTCGACGTAAAGTGCATCCAGACGTTATCGGACTGAAAATTACGGTAGCTGTATCATTATGGGATTTAAGCAGAGCGAAGCTCGCGCTGAAAGTCGAAAAGCTAGAGAATTAAATAGCGTAAGCGCGTACGACGGATTCTAAATAAAGCCGTCGAAGTAATCGAATTAATTACGATCGCCTGAAGTTTAATCGCGAGTAACGGGAACGGATGGCGGAGACGGGAGGGGGGAGAGACGAACGGGCTCTTTGGGCTCATTCGGGGGGTTCGTAAAGTGTCCCGAAGTCGAAGAAAGTTTCGTAAAGCTACGTGACGCGCGAGGAAGGTGTTTCAGGGAGCCAAGGGGATCTATTGATCTTCGGCTCGCGTGAGCTCAGCGCCGCTCGCCGGCCGGGCCGTACAACTAATGTCTTCATCTCTCCCCCCTCCACGGTGCCACCCC
>VBVR01002312.1:0-23546 GCA_011638315.1 Tetramorium parvispinum
GGTCAAAGGGGTATAAGGGACAGGAGGGGGACGAGGAATTGGGGGAACGCGCACGGGGCGCGAATCTATACATATTTAATGAGACCGCGCAGTTGTAAAAAGTAGCTAGCGAATCAAGCCCCAGCGGAGCGACTCGCGGAGCGGAGAGGAGCGAAGCCACGGCACGCCGGATACTTTTATTCAAATCTCATCCGTCGCTCCGCAAAGATGCTCCGGGTGCGAAGGGTATATCAAAAGAAAAATACTCTCAGCGCCTTTCCCGAGCATGCATAACCATAATCCCCACATAATGTATATTTCAAAATCTTCCGACCGGCATCGAGCTCATTACTATTAGATCGATACACCCTCCGACCCCTCTCCGCTCGTGTCTTCGCGCCCGCGTGGGCGCACGCGGGTGATCCCCGCGTTTTACATATCTATGATATATCTAGATATCTATACAATATTATACGTATAACTTTTAAACGAATTCGCTCGATATCTTCATATCGTTGCATAAAAAAAAAATTAATAAATAATAAATAATAATGAGATTATTTCTTTTCTTTCTTTAAATTGTTAGTTTCAGTGCTGAAAATACAATGTATTTAAAGAGATTCTAATTCACGTCTGTGTGCGTAAGTAAGCCTCATTAATAGTAATACGAGTTTGCTCTAAGGAACCGCTGAATATCGAATTAATAATTACCCATTACTGCATCTAATGTATTCGTATTTAATGATATTATGGGAGAATAAGAAAAAAAGACAGATGTACGGTCGTATGTCGCCTATACGCCGGTTACGCACTAGCAAACTGTGAGTCGGCACCGGTTAGGTCGAGTTGAATCGAGTTGATAAGGTTAACTAAGAGATACGGAGGCGTAGGGAGGTCAAGTGACCACGTGGGCGGCACTACACGTCGCCAGGACATACCATCTATTACCATCGGTACGTACGTGTAATTGTATGGGTGCAAACGCAAAGTCGATTTAATTTTGTGATAGAAAAACATGATTGACATGTGTATAGAGATATTTTAAAAAATCAAGAACTTCAAAGATGAACTCTGACGATTAAAAGATGTTTGAGCTTATACCTAATAGTCTCGACAACTTTATTAATTTACATCTTTAATTTGCATAATATTTCACTTAATATAGCTTCCTCTTCTAAAACCTGTCCTTCTAAAAAGATATTAGAGTGATTAGAATAACAAAATACCAATGCGAGTACGGATGGATAATCCTATGAATAATACAGACGCGGCGCAATTAGCCTCGTCGCGTTTTCAATTTAATCGACGAATTACCAATCCTTCGAGGAACGAAGACTCGTTCTTGTAAGAAAGACTCCCATACGGCGCACCACTGCGTAACGGGACGAGCTGCACGGCCCAGCGGGTAGCCGTTTGCGCGCTTTGGGATCGATGCCGACATTCAGTAATTCGCGAAGGAGTGCATCGTTTCGCGATGCAACGGAAGAGGCAATTAATTGCCAGATATGGACTCCCGATCAGCCATTGCGTTCCGATCCGATGTAAAGCTTGCGGAGCGTGCTCTCCGCCGAATTAAAAATAGATAATAGTCCGTAATAGGCGTAACGAGATAATAACGACGTCAATACTCGGGAGTTCGGTGAGATCGCGTTTCAATTTGCTCGTGCTCCGCATCCGGGCGCGGCTGGAAAGCCACGTGGAAGCCAGTGATTTTCGCGAAATGGTCATCGTTGCGCGCGGCAATCGATAAGCTCGCGGGATAAATGATGATAAGTTTTATGCATAATTCCCGCGATATGGGCACTGTGAGATCATATTCGAGATTCGATAAAAATTACATGATATAATGTGGGACGAGACAGAAAGAGAGAGAGGGAGAGGGAGAGATTCGTAGCCTGAAGCTAATCGCCGGTGAACCGCCGCGCCGATTCGTATCGTGGCGTTTTTATCGGGCCCGGGCTCGAAAGACGATTACTCCAGGATCGTGTCTTTAAGACGCGTTTGCCGACGATGCGCCGCTTCCCCTCTCGTCCTACCTTCGTCTTCTACCACTGACAGCGATACTCGGGCCATAACTTTTGCCATAAAAATCCTTAAACGAGATAAGAGGCTTGTTAATCGATGCACTGTGAAGAAATAAATGGGGAAACTCCACGTAAAGGACGACGGTAACGACAACGACGTATAATTTGCCCGATTATGTTGTACGAATTGTTTTACGTACGAATATCTATCACAAATTATACTTATGCCACTTATGGGACAACATCATGACCGATTAATCGTACGTCGCGACCAGTTGCTCCTTTGTAGCGTCTTTCACGCTTCTCTACCACGGTTAGATGTTACATACCGATATCGTGATCCTTTCTTCTCTTTACTACATGTCATACCAAATTATATATATTTATCGCTTCTGTACTGTATCGCTTTTTCTGAGAGAAAAATTTAGTTACTTTCGTACTCAATCACAATTTTATAATATTTCTAATGATAATTATGATTAACATAATGATGCATAGAGTTGAGTTAATCATATTTCGTGTTAGAAATATTATAAAATTATAGTTGAGTCTAAAAGTAGTTATATTTTTCTCTCACAATCAGTGTAGAGTATTATAAAGCACAGATATTCTAATTTTTGAGACTTTATTTCATCATCGTTTCGAAATACGAAAATTCTCATTCAACGAAAGTATGTACGAGGTAACGTAACGCCTTTGCAAGAACGATCTAATTCGAGTCCAATTCAAATACGTTCGAATCTGGGGAAGTTGGCAAAAACGGATCGGAATGCGATCGGAACTGAAGCGGCAGGCAGCGATTCGCAAACGAGACGGTATGATTATCTCGCGAAAGAGTAACGAATTTCGATCCGATGCAAATGAGGCGGTTCTGCGGGCATATCGTAGGTCCAACGGGGGCCCCCTAAGCCTCGGCCACGCGCACGTGCACGCACGCACGCACGCACGCATACGCTTAGTACGCGCGTGCTGTAAGCTAGTCGAACGAGCAGACACACGCAGACATTTAGGCGCCACGGTTTTCGAGCCAATAAATCCAGAGTGCCTCATTACTAAGCTTGTCTCTTTAATTGAAATCTCGTGTTTTTCCAGACACCTTTTTTGCCAGTCGCGCGACCCGGAGCTTTTATTTAAAAATCAGCGACACCTCTGGTCGATATCTCGGCGTTACGGTTGAAATGCTTCAATATGTCCTGCGCTTTCTTTTTCCTTTTCTTCTTCTTTCTGAGCAATTGCCGGTCTGCATCTCTCAGTGCCCTGGATCGAGCTTCGCGTTGAAAAAATTTGCAGACTTACTCTCGCCGCGGAGTTTTCGGTAGCTGTATTTATGTTACGCGATTTAATGCTCCGTTCCACAGAGGATTTGTCAAAAGTGTTTTCTACGAATGCATAAACTTATCGACTTTTGTGTTTCGCCTTGTTCGGCAAAGCCTTAACAAAAGGGAATAAAATAAAATGCGGCAAAGCGCCGCTCCGATGGGGATAAATGAAACCTATTACACGTGACGTTCGGAATTTGATATTAAAGCTTATAATATATGATCGTGGCCGGGAGAATCGATCAGAAGTTAACAAGTTGAATTTTACGACTTGACGCGAGAACATAACGCCTCGCATTACGGCACCACCATAACGAATTAGCTTTCGTTACATCGTCGAAATAATCCGCGCAAGTGGCACGAGGCACGAGGTACGTAACGCTATCACCTTATATCCCCCCCCCCTTCTTTATTACCCGAGTCCTTCTATGTCAACGTGGCCTTTGAGGTAACACTACCTTTCGTTATCCTCTTCCTTTGTCCAAACACTCTCCTCGACAATAAACGCCCGAGTTGCTAACAAGATATAAATCTTATCACGGTACGATGTAAAGTCGCCCATTTTCCTATCGCGCGATATGTGCGAAATAGCATGCACGAAGAACATTAGCGTTACGCCGTAAAACATTAAGCACGCGTGTAAAGTGTTATATCATATCATTTTATGTCTTTTAATTCGATACACATCGAGATACGGTAAACATCGGCGACGTTCTTCTCATGCCAGCGGAACCTGATAACGATCTAGAGGTAAGTCGGCTCGCGCACGCGAGGGAAATACGGGGAAAAACGACTCTAAATCAAATTAATGAAATTGTTTCGATGGAAATACTTTCATAACTGTCGCAAGGTGAAAAAGGATCGCGAGAAAAAGAGAAAGAGAGAGAGAGAAGCGGATATCCCAAATTAGGCGTTGCACACGCAACGTAACGTAACGCGCGCGCGCATTACAAGCCGGTACCGCGGCTTTTTTTGCCGCGTATACAAGCGCGTATACGCTATTGCGCCGCGTTAATTGTAAGTTCGGAACATATCTCGGCCGCTAAGAAACGCATTCCGGTTTTCGTCGAAGACGAAAGAGATCGGTAGAACTCCCCGCGATGGTACTGACAGGAACTTTTTCTCTCGTTCCGCTCCGTCCGCCGTCTCCCGTCTTGTCCGCGCCCGCGGACGCAGATGCGCGAATGCAGGGTGTGGTGGGCACGGGGCAGGCTGCCGCCGTCGCTACTACTGGTTCTCTCGTGTCTCCTCTTTCTCTCTCTCCTTCACTCTCTCTCTTTTTCTCTCTGTATCCCGGAGCAAGAATGTTCCCGTGTTGGTTCGATTAATCAGTCGTTTTTCGTGTCCCCGTTCTGGGCCAATAGAGGGAGAAAAACTTAACGTATGTGATAATGCGCCAGCTATGCTCCCGCTCTCCCGTTCCGCTGGAACGTAGGTCGTGCCTGCATATAGGTATACCGAAACGAGTCGAGACGACGGTGCACTGACCGACAGCACTCCGCGCTCCGCTCCGCTCTGCTCCGCTCCGCTCCGCGCCGCGCCGCACCGCACCGGGGTGCTGTCCCGCGAGGGACTCAAACTTTTTTTCCCGACAACAGCTCCGAGGATACGTAACCATCGGATCACTCGATTTGTTCATCGACGAAGCGTACTCTTTGCGACCGAAACTTCCAATCTGCCTTGTGCTAACGTCCCATCCGGAGAGAAATTATCCTCGCGACGATAAAATTGAAGATGATAGACACTATGACGCGTCATGAATTTTTATTAACGCGAAAATGATGTAGATTATATTAAAATTATTATATCTATTTTTGATTTAATAGTTTCTTATTTTAATATAATATTTTTCACGTGATTTTCACATCAATAAAAGAATATATCATTATAATATTTATAATTATATGTATAGTTATATAAAATAGAAAGAATTATATAATTTTAATAGCTTTACAATGCATTAAGCACCGATTTAATGTAATATTTCACGATTTGTTAAATTCGAAAGCTTTTCACTCACGACCCGAATTAAAGTTTCATCGAGTATGAGTTACGACGTCCGCGAAACGAAAGTAGCACCGTCAGCTGTAACAAAGTTTCGTTATATTCAAATTCTCCTGCGTGTGCTAACGCGAAAATGGTACCTGTTATAGCATCGTGTTACTCATCGACGATTCACGGCGTTCACCTGACTCGCTGCAAATAGTATTTCTCAGACTTTGCGAAATTTAATGCTCTGTATAGAGCATTAAATCATTTACATAACTATACAAAGTAAATCGGTTACAGCGATTAGACATATCGAATGATTATATCTAATTGATGTAACATTTTATACAAAAAATATTACGGAGGAAAATATTTAGCAGCGAAATCATTTCACGCTACTGTTTCAGTGAGCAAATTTTAGTATAACAATTTGTTTGATATTATATAATAAGATCTATTTTGCTAGTAAAATGGAAAAATTTTATTGTTAAAACTCATAAAAAGATTGTGTTAATTTGTTGTCAAATTAATAATTTATCCATAATAAATGCATTTTGTTATTTTAATAAAATTATCACTGGTAGACTATCAACATGAGAATAAAATAACATATTAAAAAAAGGAATAAAATATTTTTTTAAAAATACTTTATATCCACATGTGAAACTTGCATGGCATCCTTCACGGCATCATTTCATAAAATCAAAGAACATTCTTGGCCAGTCGTCGTCGAAAACTGGCGAGTTCTTCCGACGTGCGTGCGTGCGCGCACGATCAGAAAGCGTCGCATTGCCTGGGATAGACATTTCGCGCAGCCGGCGTATCCAAAGTTTAACTTTACACCGGGGGGCGAGGCGGCAGAGGGAAGCTGAGCGCCGTTCGACGTGATCGCACCACGTGCGAGTCTGCCCCCGGTCCACGTATTATGACTACTTGTAGAGCACGTTTGCGGTCCCTCGCTCGTTCGTTGCGAGTGCCGGATCGCGCTCGGAGGCATCCCCGCTCCTCTTCTCGGCGACCTTAGCGACACATGGTGCGGGCGAGGAGGACGGGCTCCGAGCTCCGGGTCGCTTCGGAAGTCTTTCGTACTCGTTTCGTCCCGCATCCTGTTTCGCGAAATGCGGGAAACACCCGCGAGAATTCCTTCTCTAATATTACACGGGGAAGATTTGTAGCACAAAGTCCCTCGACGTATATTCCCGGCCGACTGAAACGCGTGTTTCGTGTCGTACTCTCTCTCCCGTGGAAGTATAATAGAAAATACTCGAATCGGCAATTCCACCGTGCCGTTGCGATATCGGCATCATTTTGCATTCTGCGCGCGGCGTTTCACAAGCGTATTTGAGCTAATAAAATCTCAACACCTGGAACGTTTCATTGGCTACATTACACGCAAATCTCGAGACGCACCCTTTAATTTTCTGCACGCGATGACGAGGATAAACGGGATTGCCTATAATGACCGTTAACTTACTCTTAGGTGGCTATAAGTATACACATTCCACTGTTATATGTGTGCTTAAGGAACTTGATTAATTGTAACAAGTCGAGCTGACATTCGAAAATAACACGACATAGTTCTAATCCACTTTTTCCAATATGTAATTAAAAGTGAATATGGTCAAGAAATTTTAAACGATTAATTATTTTCTTCCTCAATGATTTTATATACAAATATAAATATATATATTGAGAAAGTAAATTTGTGAGAAAACTATTTATTGCTCCCCATAAGCAGCGTGTTTGATTTATTGATTCCTTTGATGGATATATCGCAATAAATTTGAATTCTAATAAAATTATTATATTCTGTCAAAGGAGCGCCCGCTCCTTCGGTATCCACTTTCACGTACGCCCGCGTGCCACAGAGACACTGGCGTGGAGAAGCCAGACGAGAGAGAAAGAGAGAGAGAGAGAGAGAGAGTGAAAGAGCGATTTGGTGACATCAAAGTTTAATAAGCGCCATAAGCCGATCCAACCTGCGATACGCGCGGCTAAAACTCGCCGAGCAATAAAAGCAGTAATAAAGCGTTCGCCTTTCTCACGTCCCGCCCGCGGATGGAAGAAGGAGCGAGGGTTGCAGAAGAGAGGAAGGCCAGACCTAGCGAGCTCGTTGGCTCGCTCGCTCACACGGTGGTTAGCCAAAAGGTTAGAAGGGCGGGAACGCATTAGCGGTGGAAGGTGGCGTGCTCATAGAGACGTCCGGCCGCCCAATTACTCCCGCATTAAATCAATGTTCCTCCACCCCGCCGACCATTCCGCCGTCTCGGTAATAAACCGCGGCCAACATATCTGCACGACTTACGGCTCATCCCCCGGTGTCGCTCACCCTCGTCTCGCTTAACCGGGGACGTCGCAGGAATGTGCGTTCTGTCGTAATATTTGGCTTTAAATCATGTCGCGCTGACAGGCCCCAGTTTCTCGCGTTTCTTCTGATTCATCCGTGGCGTATCGTCGCAGAGTCCCGGCGAATCGCGAATTGCGTCCCCCTTCGGGTGTCGATGCCCGCCGGGGGTTCGTGACTTTCTGACGCACGCTACGTTTTGTCTCAAGGTAATACTGAAAATTCTAAGATACTTGATTTTTTTCTTTCAAGATATTCTTGACTGAGGGGAGAAATTTGCAACTTGTCCGCTTAGAATCGTCGTTTGCTGAATGAAGTTTATAAATTTCGTTCTTGTTGAGAGAGAGGGAGAAAGCGGATTTATGATTTGACGAGGAAGCATACGAGAAGGGAAGGCTCGAAACGAACATATCCGTAGCACCATTCAACCGCAAGATTAGGTTCGCGCGCAATTTACGACAGCGATCTTATTCCTATCCGAGATTTCATATAAAAGCTTTTTCCTGTAAGCTGCGACACGGGATTTGGACTTTGGGGTTGAACATAAGAGGGGCACTACGCTGATCGAGCGTACCGCGACGAATTAGTAATACCTATACAAGCATCAACTTCGGCCGGGTTGCTTAAAGAATAATGCCACAATATACTAAAAAAATGATAGACGTTTACTCTTAAAATCTCCATTATAAAAAGATCATTCTTAAGCTTGAAAAATTGTCACTTCGATGAACTAGATCTATCATAATGGAAATAAACTAAAGTAATTAATTATCTGTCTATATCTTAAATTGAAATATATTAAAATTATTAAAATTAACTTTTTTCCAATTCTTTTCAGGTATCGAGATGACGCGCTCTGCTGGACAGACAGGTAAGAAATTCACTATACTTTGGCTCGCTTACGTTTTCGTTTACACTCATCGACGCGAATTACAAGCGACCGAAAAGGCTTACGATCCTCGCAAATGTTATTCGTTGATGAACGGGCGGCATCCGCAACGCGTCAGAGCGAGGAGGAAACCGATCTAGCTAATAATACACATGGAAGCTATGAGAAGGAGCGGTCTCGACGGACGGCCGAAGAGATATAAAAGATCTCGTTGGCGAGGTGATTGATACAGAGAGATCGACGTCGCGACGCAATTCCATTGTTCAAAGTGAACGCAGCGGCGCGCACGCAGAAGCAACGAGTGAAGCATCGAGGTCTGGCACGAGGTTCTTACCCACAGATATAAATCAACTCTCTCGAGTGACGAACGGAGCCATGTTTCACGGACCACCGTATGTATACGCCGGATACGTGAAAACGACGAACATCCGAACGACGCGTCTCGCCATTTGCTACATTTACGCGCCGGTCGAACATCAGATCTTCAGCGCGTCCTCCTCGCCGATAAGGAGAACGACCGTTTCAAAAGCGCATTCGCGCGATTTTGTAAAAGATACGCGGGTATAAAATCGCAACGACGAACACGAAAAGATCGACGTAAGCTTTACGACGTTGTTTACGGCGCGGTCCGTGTGGTTTATTCGAAAAACGTACATCCGCGAACGGATCCATTATGCATAATCACGTGGCGCGTATAATTAACGATGGCGACGCGGACCAAACGGGTGATACTCCGCTGTAATTAACCGCGAGCGATTTCGCGCTAATTGCAAACAACGGAACGCGATTAATCGTTCGGATCGTTATCGGTTTATTTCCGTCGTGCCTAAGCACACCTCTCTGTCGCTCGCGAATCTTCGAGCTGTCACCCATTAGCCGTCCCGCATGAAAAATCTCGTGTCGCGGTATTTGAACACGTTGAAATTAATGAGACATTTCCAACACGTTGTGCGTCATTATGATACCGCGGGAAATGTATCTAGACGGTAAATCGTGACGATAGTGAAGCCCCTTCGGGGGAAAAAAATTATCTCAAATAGCACACGACGATTGAGAAAGCGTATCGTTTTCGCGTTTTATATGGCATAAATTATATTCAAAGTGATTATTAAGCAGGGGCGATTGATCAATAAGAAAAGGAGCACTATGATAAAAAAGATGCATAAGGGGGGTACCTGCGAAACTCGTCCGGAGCAGGTTGATAATTATTAAAGTATCGATTAAATGCTCCGCTCGCCTTGATTGATCAGCATTTATATCATGGGTACATCTACCTCGTCGGTTCCCTACAATTTTAAACCGGGTGCCCCATTCTCCAGAGAGTCCATCGCGGGCTTTTAAGCAGTAATGCGCCTGTTTTCGTTCCCGCTAATAGCGCCGTTAAGAAAGCGAAATGTTAATTATATTACTCATAATCGCAACGTAAGATTACCTGGCGATCTCTCTTCTTTTTATTTTCGTCGTATATCTACATAGGGTCGAAGAATTCGTCGTGATTTACGATTAGTTGTACAATCGTTATTGTACGTAGCGACCGCCCAAGATTTCTAATTAGAAATTCGTAAGTACGATGAGAGAAAGATCATATCGCCCAGCGGCGACACGATTCGAGGGACGATCTCGTCGATGGAAATCGCGCGCGTGTCGTCCGGTTTCTCAAACGTTCGCTCAAATTCGCGCTCGCGCCTTCCATGACGATGGTAAACGTCGGCGGAGATACGCGCGGTTGCGAGGTTCACCGAGCCCCTAAAGAATCGCGGCCGCGCGCGTATTTTTTTGCCGGCCACCGCGATTTAACTGGATGTCGTTACTACGTTGTCGGGCATTGTTGTCGCGCGGTCCCCGGGCGGCCCCGTTCATCGGTTTACCCTCGCTCTCTTAGCCGCGTGGAGCGGAGAGTCGTCCTCTCCTCTTCTCCACTCGCTTCTCTTCTCTCTTTCTCCCTCTCTCTCTTTCTCTCTCTCTCTCTCTCACACGCCGCACATCCCGCGTTCGCTCACCCGCCGATCTCCGATCCTATATTTATTGTATCGAAGAGACCAGAGCCGCCGCATTCCTCGCGCATGCGCCGCCCGTAATGAGCGGTCTCCAGTCTCCTGTCTGTCTTTCCGTCCGTCTGTCCAGAGGACCGGTCGACCGGTCGCCTTCCATACCCCCTACTCTTCTCTTCTCGAGAGGTCCCCCTTCGTATGTCCCTCTTCCTTCTCCGCCACCGCCGCTTCTGCCCGCTATTCTTCGCTCGCTTGGCTCCCTCGCTATTCCATCTCGTCACTGTCGACCGGGACGTTGGTCCATATCCAGATATACTCGTGGACCAAGTTGCACTTTTATCGCGAAATTTATTTCGCATTGGCATGAACCATTTTTTTCTCCTTCCTTTTTCTCAACTCGCCCTATTGAGGTAGCATTAACGAAGATATGAAAGAAAGACGATATTGTTGCGCTTATCCGGATAGTCGTAATAGCGTGGCACTATTAAACCAAAGCGCAAAAAGTGAAACCGCCTTAACCGGTAACTCGATCAGCCAGAAGACATCGACACATTTAGTTCTCTCGCAGTTATACGGATACCTTACGCAAAAACGTTTCTTACCGAATCCTCGGACGACTTCCCGTTTAGAGAAATCAGTGCCTATCGATCGCGCGAAAATTTTTCTCCACTTCTTTTCAGTGCCTTGGATAAACCTTGAAAATATATAATTTCCCGTTTGCGGGAGAAACGAGAAGGATTGAGGCTCTGAAATGTTGAAATGTAAGTGTAAAGTAACGTTCGCGGAACCTATCGCGAAACAACGACGACGATGACGAGAAAGAAGCTGCGGGAACATGGGAAGAAGGATCGAAGTAGCGAACGAGACAGGCGCGCTCGAAGTAGACGAGACGCTGATGTTTTATGCCAAATTAAACGATACTATCCCGTACGCCACCTCGTAGAGACCAGTCTTCGTTCCACTGCCATTTTCGGAAAACCGCATTTTACACCGGTTTAGCCGACAAAAAGCGTGTATAATTGCGTACAATGCGGCGGACAGCCCGACAAAAATCCGAGCATCGTTTAATAGCGCGCGCGCGCGAACTTTGGAATCATGGCGCGACAGTGACCGAAAAACACAAGCGATGCGCGATGGTCCGTGATTCTAATGCCGCGGTCTAAAACCAACGCGTGAAAAACAGGGCTTATCTACTGGCGATCGGGTGGACTACGATCCGGTGGTACCTAGGCGTACACGGCGGAATGCTTTGAGCGGATCCGATACCTATTAAGATCGTAGAAAACGGATCTGCTTCGAAGTTGCCTAGTCAGGACGATCCTTCCCGTCGATTCGCCACGCATTTTTAGCGCCAGCGATACAAAACACTCCGAGTTAGTCGCGCCGCATACCTAGCTACGCGTCCGATAGAACGAATTACATCACTGACTCGGCTAATCCGCTCGCGAGAAGAAGACTCCGCTCCGATGGCGGAAATAGTCGATGAAACTCTAGGAATATACGTCGTGGGACGTGTCGTGAATAACGTCATGAAAAATGGGTCACATCGAGAGGATACATCCGATTCGATGTCCAACAGTCCATTCGTGATCCATTCCAGCCGAAACTCGAGCGAATCCGCGGAGCCGAACAATAGGAATAGTGAAAAGACGTGCGAAGAGCAGAGCGCGCAGAGAACACGATCGTCGACACGCACGCGTGTACTTTGTGGTCACCCGTGGGGCTCTCCCCATTCAACCGGTGGCTCGACTCGCCCACTCGTTCGTTCATTCATACGCGGGGAACGCGATTTGAATCGATAAGCAAAACTCGGAAGCGTGTCTTCCCGCTGCTTAAATCCGCACTCGACCGCTCTTCGCTCCTCTCCGTTGCGCCGCCAGTCGCGATGTAAACGCTCCCAGCTAACACAATATTAATAACGATACTAGAATAATGAATAACAACTAATGAGAGACTATCATTTGGTATACTTCTGTCGTGTCATTGCAGCCTCAAAGCGGAATGCGATACGAGAAGTGTTCACTTTATCGCGTGGAATTTGAATTTGTTTACAATTGAATGTTTAAATTTAAATTCGTGCAAGATGGAGAAAGCGACGATCTGTCGTAAGGGTATAATCCCATTAGGCTTTAATCGATGATCCCCTCCACGGTTCAGCGCAACGATAGGGTCGGCGTGAGGGATAAGGTTGCGGCGTGAAAATAGATACACAAGCTACCGCGGAGATACGGCGTTTTATTGGCGTCGCGGGGTTCCAGATCTCACAATCGGTCAAATGAAGACAGAGCACTCTGGCGCGCTCCGCTCCGGCCTGACAGTGTTAAAATCTCGACTGTCAGAGATCGGAGTCTTGTTTATAGGAACATATTTATTTTACAGCTTCCACATTTAGATTCCACTATTCTATTTTATATCTGATCTATTCTACTTATATATCTTTTTTATTTTATATTCATATCTATAGATTTTTTATACCTGTCGATAACTCTAAAAAATTTTTAATGACTAATCGATATGATCTGACGTTCGAAATATGATTTCCGCTCGCGCTGCCTTCTCTATCAGCTACATTATTTTCCTTCCTCGTAATTCGTGCAAATAATATTATAATATTGCTCTCTTCGATAAATGGTCAAAAAGTCTGCTAATCCACTTGCCTTCCTCGAAAACGCATTGCGTTACATTAGCGAGAAGGCACGCGCAGCGAAGATCACCGGCTGGTGGGGATGACGTTTCGGGGACGATGGGGATGGAACCCTCCAAGAGCACGAGGGCCAACACGCGCCGATGATACTTACGCACACGTTCTCAAGACCGACCGTCGCGCGGACGTTCCTTTGCCCCTTGCGCTCGTTTTCATCCAAGTTGTTTTGCAAATTACGTCACGATTACGGGAACGTTGTATTTGCTCGCGCACATTGTAATCGCGACGGGTGTCGGAAGATTTGTAATGATTATCGTAATTTGTGACCGATAACGTATTGTGTTACGCACGTAGAACGTTTCAACGCGCTGTGTTCAGAAATGGTTCGATTTATCAACGATTATAGACTTTAACAAGACACACGAATGCGGCCGAGAACGTGTATAGAAATTTAAGAACTGTGCGCGATAATCGCCTGTCGCGAAAAATGCAGACATGATTTATGGCAGCGCGAAAGCGAATGCAGATATAATCGATTTCCGCGTCGTAAAAATCTCAAAGATCTACGCCTGCCCCGTTAGAGACGCCTGTCGTGAAGAAGCCTCAGGAATCCGCTCAGTACACGCGAAATGTGGCAATCGGCGAACCATATATGCGCGACCACGTATAACCATTCCGCGTTTATGCAGCTGCGGATGAACAGTAACGAATTTCACTCGTGGTTTCATTCTAGGAAACCGTCCATGGACGACGTCGGAAGTCCTACCTCCGTCAACGCACGGTGAGTACTCTCTCAGTCCCGATTCGCGTTCTACGAATTTCGCGCGAATTCGTTACGCACACCTCTTTCTTATCTTGGATAGTGTTCGGAGAACGAGGAGCAGGTCTGCGTTGCGCTCCGCACACGTGCAAAACTATGATTTTAATAGGTCTACTAATTACTACGATAAATAATATATTTTGTAATGAAGATTTCCTATTTGTATCAAACTGATTTACATAGCGCTCTTTAAAGGTGCCACGCGCGTCTCCCATAAAAGGCAAATTACGAACGCGACGAAGACCTTCGCTTCACATTTTGACGATGTTACAAGCGCTCGTAACGTTCGTTAATACTGACATCCTCCTCCCTAGCGAAATGTCCGAAGTGGCGGAGCGATTTTCGTAGGTAAAAACCTTCCCGGGTAAATCTTATCGACTACGATCTACCCTTCGTCCTCCATCGAGAGCGGCCTATCTGCCGCCGTAACAATTGAACCCGTAATAGAATCACATTTATTCTTATTACCCGACGAGGTCAACCGACCAGCGAAACTTCGAGACCTTTTCCTCGACTTCGGATCGGCTTTCCTAAGCCATTCCACGACCTACGTTATTTTTCCCCCGAGCTCCCTGTCGTTTTCTCGCCATCCTACGCCGCGTTTTCATGGTCCACTTTTGTTTATCCCTGCGGTTTCGGCGCGGTTCCTAAAGCGAAACAATCGACTCTCGGCCATCGCAAGTGAAAAGAACGGAACGATTCCGATATATTGCAAAATAAATACGAAAAAAGTGTCATTAATCCAAAACGGGAGAGAAAAGCTGTACGACATGTTTCATCGAGATAAGCGGCAGCGAGATATAATCAACGCCGCGGTGTTTCGTTAGCCAACGATCTGACGTATTTAATATGTATAACCGTGACTCACACACACCACCCACCTACGTCGCGCGAAGAATCTGCCACTTTGTATCTTGCTCCCCATCTCGTGATGTACCTTGCAAGTTAAACTGCAAGGCCATCAAAGTCTTTAACCGGGTTATGGAGATGCCGCTTTCAAGATAAATCGTAGAGTTTTTGCATAAAAATTCTTCCAACTGAACTTTGCGCCTTCTTTTTCTCTCTCTCTCTCTTTCTCTTTCTCTTGCTTCCTTTATATTATTTTTGTCAGATAAATTAAAAATATTAACGTAATCTACTAACGTACAGCGACTTGTAAGTTACGAAATACAGAATAAATCTCGTGTATATGAAATGTAAAATGTAATATTAAAACGAACCAACGAATCATCGTTGAGGCAGCGATGATAAAGGATGGTGGGCGTTACGAGGTGCATCGTCACTGGTATAACTGACGCCCGAGGCGACAACCTTACAGGATGCGTTTTCTCCAGCCACCGTGCCGCGCTGCACGCCGAGTACGCAAATACAGAAATTTCGCAAAGAACGGAGGAGATAATACTTCGTACAAATAGCGCGATATAGCATTTCTTCATCGCGGCTCACTTACACGATCTGTTCTCCTCTTAAACCATTCTCGCGCGGATTTATAGGAAAATCTCGCGAATATCAGCAATCGCGATTTCGTCTTTCGGGAAGAGTTCGATGAGCGGTCGAGCCTGTCGCGAGCGCGCGCGAGCGTTAGCAACGACGAGGCTCTCTTTCTGTACCACCATTAATATTAATGCATTCCGCCGTATTCTCGGTCGTATTGTACTCGCGTCGACGACGAGCCGCAGCCGCCGCGTCCAACAATATCGCCCTCGCGTTTCTGTAAGTGACACTACACTAGAGAGCCCGTCTTTCTCTCTTTCTCTCTCTCTCTCTCTTTACCGCACCGACCGGAGCGCGGCCGGAACGGAACGGAGTTTTGTCCGCCGGAGCTGAATATTCACGCCGGCCAATAAATAAAACTCAAAGGAGGAAAGCGAAACAACAGGCGAGCCGCATTTTTCTCCGCTCGCGCTCGCTTTTCTTACCTCGTTGCCCCGTTGGTCTCCTCCCTTTCGAGAGACCTCCGCGGAGAGAGAGAGAGAGAGACCGCGTTGTCGCACGGTTTCCTCCCGTCTTACGAAACGCGCCGGACAATGCACGGTTCTACTCGCTTTTGCCTCCGCCTCGTTATAGTCGCCGATGCAGCGTTACCGGAATCTGCCGCTCTTGTTTCGCCGTCAGCGTCACGGAGAAGGCGCTATTAACTCGATCTCGATGAGTGAAAGTTATGCCATGCTATTTATATTTTCTAACGCGTGCTCTAATTTCACTTGCGCTGAAGCACAAATGCTTTCGTGCTCGTTGCATCGATTGTACGAATTGATACATATCGAATTCGTTGGAAATGTATCGGATTTGAGTCGTACGTGAATTTCTCGCGCGGGGAAAAGCAAATTCGTTAGATTACGGTTATTTATTTGAAGAATATGAAAAACGTGCACGGTATCCCTTACGAATGCGTAGGAAGAGAGATTTAGAGAAGAGATACACTCGGGAGTCATAAGTATAGCCACAGGGTGCCTGCTTCTTGCAAAATCCTTCTCTCCCGATCGGTCGATATAAAGAAAGGATTACGCGAATATTTGGGATATGATATCTATCATCGTGAATTATCACGTCGTACATTAGAAAGTTGCTGAAGACCTATTATGTTCCGCGATTTAACGGTCAAAAAATTCTCCCTTTCCCTCCCAGAAAATTGCACGCACACGATGTGTGCGACTCGAAAGATGCATCTTTATCCGTCTCGAAAAATGTTATGCGCGCACACACACGCGCGCGCGCACGCGACGTTATAGTAGGAACGAAAAGATACACGCTGTCTTCTTCCCTCTCTCGCTCTCTCTCTTTTTTGACTCTTCCGGTTTAGCGGACGAGGATACGATCGACCGGCATCGGAACGGAAACAGGTTGGTCGAGTTTTAAGCAGTCCGAAGACGTATTGCAAATTAGAAGAACGTGCGTCCGGCGAGTACACGTGGCGCCTGTGCCGCGACGTCGAATTTCTGCACACGGCCCGCGTGCAGAATCCCTAATAAGTCAGCGCGGCTAGACAGAAGTCTCGCGCACACCCGCGTATTCGCATGCGGCTTGCTCGCGGTGGAGACGTAGGCGACGTCACGGATACGTGGGATTCCTCTCGAGCAGCTGGATCACGTGCACCGGCGGAACGTGAGGCTAACTTAAATGCGAATCAGGAACTGCAACGCGCGCCGCGCCACGCCGCGCCACGCCGCGCCGCCTCCCTGCCGTCGCGGATTTTGAGCGCCGCTCGTTCCGCTCCCGATTGTTTTTCACGTCTTCGTCCACGCCACTTATCACTGTCCGATTCGCTCGAGGCGGAAACTTGAGTCATCGAAGTCAAAAGATCGACGTTTGACTCTGCGTAATTCTGCGCATGCAAATCTCGATATTGAAATTTTCACGCAATGCCAAGCAATTTATAGTCATTTATATGAATGTAATTTATAATTTTATGTTTTCATACAGTTATTTTGAAGACTGCCCGCAACGTCGAATTCAAATAACGCCTTTTCTTCGAACGAAATACCGCGCGGAATTTAAATGTCGCGACGAAAAGTTTCTCGATACAAAACCAAGGGAGTAACAATAGGTATTTTCATTAGTCGGGTGGTTCGGTCCAACGGTAGATATTTGATTCGCTTTTTATCGCACGGCTTCGCATTCCGGTCCGCGTAGTCGCTTCGTCGAACAGGATCGGAAAAACGGCCGCAACGCTGACTTCTCGATCGTAATGTCGGAAGAAACTTTGGACTTAGGAGTAAATAGCATTGCGAATACGCTCCGAAAGATGCTTTATTTATTCCGGAATTTCGTTTCGCGCGCAAGAAAGCGTCTGCCCCGTTGCTCCGACGTCGAAATAATATCAGATACTTTCTCGAGAGAAGAGTAAAACGTTCGAGTTTACCTTCCCAACTCTCGTATACGCGCTTCGAATTCGCCTGTAAACTGAGAGAGCGGCCGATGTCTTATCTAATCTCAATATAATTGCGAGAACGCGCGTCATATAAAATAGCTTATTATACTATAGAAAAGTTGATTCGGGGACTATAATACGGGGGTCTGGAAATTAGCCTCGCCCGTCTGCCTATCTACAATGGTGATGATTATGTCTACTTATAGGTATAACTACCTACGTGCGCCAAACTACCCGTCTACCGTCTGAAATAATCTTCGCGGTCCTGCCTTCGTCGCCCCCCTTCTCGCCCGATGAGCTTGTCGAAACTAGTTTATGAAACGAGTTCGGATACCAATGACCTCTCCTTCGCGTTGTTCTACGATACCACGGTATAGTGACGAAGCTTGTTTATGTGTTACAGATTTGAGGAGAGACACTACGCTTTCGAAAGGTACGCTCAACTTCACTCAAAATGCATGCCGCTTTTTTCTCTCGCTACGTTCACGGTATTTTTCTTTTATCCCTGCGTAAGAGTCTACCAGCTCCGTTCGGATCTGTGCCGAAGAAGGCGCGGTATACTGCGACGAATGGTCTAACGCTTATTAGCAATGATGGATTCTTCCGCGCACACACACATACACGTATGCACAAAGTTCTCAAGACCGAACGGTTATTTAAAAGCGAACGTTACCGCAAAATATATAATCGTAGTCGCGATGATTCTCTCACAGTTATACATAATACATACGTGTTATTATCGCGTATGCGCCCTATAATAACGACTTTTCGCGCGGCGAGCAAACTATCGAATGAACGTCGTGTTTTCGGTGACGAAACGTGATTATGTAAAAAGTATATGAGTGGAGCGTGCGCCGAATTGCAAAGCAGCAGTTTTCGGAGCTGTCGAATGCGCTTTGGCCCGTTCGTTGTATTATAATGAACGCTGCCCGGCCGTGCTTTTGTTTTCCGTATGATTGCCGAGCCGCTCGTTCTCGCTCCTTATGCGGATCGCGAGAGGCTTTAAAACTCGGGACATTTATCGCGGCTAGAAGGCGGGCCGACCATCGTTCGCGCCCTTCGAGACTCGAAGGGACTTGGTCGCGTTCCCGAAACTTCGTACAATTTTTCTTTTTCTACATCGTCGCCATCGATACGTTTGCATATTGCTCTTTTAATCATCGTGAATCGCGATTACGGTCGATCGCGTTTTATTGACGCGGGCGAGCGTCCTTACTACGACAGAAAATAGGAATGCAACTTATGGACCGTCAGGAGGGTACGAGCGATATAGAGTTCAATGCTCGATTCAGCTCAGCACAATTCCGCCCGAGCCCTACGACCGTCTTAAAAAGCGTTTTAAATCGGCGTGTCGTGAAAGAATCCCATAGAGATGCGGCATATAAAGGCATTCCACCAACCCTCCTACCCTTTTTTTTTCCTCTCTCATCAACGTTCGAGCTATCCCGTTCGAACATTTCCCTCGTCCGGCTCATTGCGTATTTCCCGTGGCGCGTATTACTCGTCTCTGAATAATTTATCTATTATTTTCCCGTCATCAGCGATCTCTAAGGCGATACATAATTTACGTTCCGCGTTCTGATTCATTTCGCGAGAGCGCCGCGACGTTCCGAGCGCCCGGGCTGCTCAGAAATTTGCGATTCCATCAGACGTGCCCGAATGTATCGCGCGTGAAATGTTAATAATAAAAACGAAAAGGCATATATTTGAGGATTGCCGCGACAAGTGTGCGGGCTCTCTCCTACTCATTTATTCCATAAATCTGACGATAAATAACCGACATATTGGGGCGGTTCGCGTGGCTCCGGATCCCGCGGTTGCTTATCGTATCCCACAAATGCGCCGGAACGCATTTAAAATGTATTGAACTGTCACGGAGCAGTGGTTTTCCGGATTTTTACATTTTTCATCGGCGCCCGGGTGCAGGGCCCGCTTGGATTAGTGAGTTATTGTTGTTCTAAGTGCGTCGGTCAAAGGGAGTGAACCCCAAGTTCTGACGCGGGGGGTCTAATCCTGACCATAACGGCTCGCACCCCACAAAAATTCCTCCCGCCCTTTCTTCTTTCGCTCCTTCCCCTCATCCCGCCAACTCGAATCTCGTGCCAAATAGCCGCTATTTGCCGACGCGTTTGTTGAATTTTGCAGCCGAATATAATTTTCGCGATTTTCGTAGCAAACAAATCGATCGCGTATCTAAATGGTGAAAACGATTGCTATAGAAAAATTTAATCGTTTGATATCACAAGCGTGAGATATGACAACACCGATGCTTCGCAACAATCTTGTTTGAAAGCGCTTATGAAAGAATTGCCAAAACAATCGACAAAGGAAAAACGCACATACACGATCGCTATTATAGGGCATATAGGGACGTAGGGATCAATTTGATCTTAGAGACGGGGCCATATGTTGCAGTGAACTCGACAGATATCGACCTCCGAAGTTTGTACCTCATTTTCATAGATATACATTTGCACGGCATTTATAGCGACATTTTCGTACGTAGGAAAATTTTTCTATACGCACGCACACGGTTTCCTATTATTTTCAAAAGATTGAAAGAGGCTTATGTGATGCGAACATATCTGATTTGTGAATTTTAATTAGTTTCTTTTCAGATGTAGGATATCAACGAACATTAATTGCAACCCTATTATTGAAATTATGAAATTATACACGATCGAATAATAATTTTTGCGTAAAGTTTACGGATTCGGATAACTATGCTTACACTCGCAACGATTCATTATTTGATATCGATTTTTATAATTGAGACGATAACTATTTTTATTGTTCAGATGATTTCATCTTTTCTTTCAAGTATTATAACATAATAAATTAATATACTTATTAAAAATTCGCAAATACCAATAAATAAAATTATCATTAAATGAGTAGGCTATGAAAGATTAAGCTAAAGTTGTCGCATTATAAGAATTAATACAATTATTATTGGCGTATAAATATAATTATTATTAATGTATAAATGCAACAATTGTCAGCATGTTTTTATTAAATAATTTATTTGGGATATGATTGTGATTCGCATTATTTTTTTCATTAATTTGCACAAATTTGCGCTAATCTATCTTAGCCTTTTCATTTCAAGGCAATGGATCTATGAAATATTACACTTCTCTGTACTACTTCACAGATCTTTTACCTCAATTCAAATATTTCAGACTCACCGATACGATGTGCTGCGGCGGATCGTATTGTCGTCAACTACGTCGATCTGTAAAATACAAAATTATCGAAATTATAGCAGCGCCCAAAACAATTATAATAATATCAACTAATATTAACTCTACGGAAGTTGCAATGCCAAAACATTGCATGTATCCGAGAAAAGTATGAATTTATAAAATCATACTCTAATTTTCCGATTAAAAACGTATAAATTGAAATAAAAACGTTTCGATTTTGATTTATTCACAAAACTTGTTCAGAATATTCTCGGAACAACAACAGCATAGCAGTTTAGACAACTGATATTAATTTTTTTCTATGTTTTGAACTTTTAAGAAAAAGTGTTTCATGCATCCGTCCGATCAATCGCGTCTTTCCGAGGGTTAGACGAAATTATTGCGCACGTCAAATTCTTTTTTCTTCATTCACATATATCAAGTAATTGCAAAATAATTATGTGATTTTCAAAAAAAGTTTTCTCTTTTTAATTTTTATAAAACCTCACAAGTAGAGATCTCTTTGTCTAATTGTTAAATTCTCTAATTCAAATAGATGAAAACAAGCAGGACTGATTTATGCAATTAATAAATAATTTATAAATAATGAATTACACTTACCCCTGGGTTGCTCCGCCGTTGCCCGATGACCCCTGGGCCGCCTCCTTCTCTCAGCTTCCGATCTTGCACTTGCAGCACGACACTCGCGAATATGCGGCTAATTATCAATCGCGTACTGTTCACCACAAAGATCGTGCGGCACTTTGGTCGGCACTCCCGATCTGAATCATACACGGCCCGCAGTCCCGCGAAATACGCGAGACACTGCTAATGATCGACGCATTATGGCTTCCCTTTACGCGAATTATTCGGCGACTCGTTTCGCGCCTTCAATTCGCGAATGATATATCAATCGATGGAAATTTCAAAGCCCGACGCGAAGTACGTAACCATATTTGCATATCGTATCTAAGCATCGTTGACGAACGTGAAGCAACGATTACCTTGCATTAATGTAACGGCGGAACGGCAAGTTTTAACTTTCATCACCTGTCGTCATGATTTCTTTAAGCGAGCTAACCGTGTGAAGTCTGCTTCGAGAGATAATCTCTCTGACCCGAGACGCTCGCGAGCAATTGATCGCGTAACGTCCATTTCCACTAATGTGAATCCAGTGAGAAATGATGATCGAAAAGATATATCGAATCGACGTCGATATCGATTCGTCTTTTCGACATCAAAAGACATCGATTCGATATCGTTTTACCAATCATTTCTCACTGGGAATTAACTTTAATCTTGATTTAATTTATCTTGTATCTCTAATTCCAAAAAAATAGGAAAAAATAAAAAAGAAGCCGAAATTAACTCTCGTCTCTCTCGCGCGGGATTTTTAATAAATATTATTTCCAAAATAAAATATTATTTTAATTATAATTTAAAAATAAATATTATTTCCTTTCTTATATTTTTCATAAATTCGAGAATTTAATTTGAAAGATACAAATCACTTTTATTGAAATAAATCGGTAAAAAAATTTAAAAAGATATAAATCGATTTTCTATATTGAGATCTTAGAACTCTACGCATCGACTCGTGTAACGAAAAATAACGCGACACGATTAAAGAGTAAAAATTAACCTACATTGGTAGAGACGGACGTAAATGGAAGTAATTAAATGAAACGAATCGGGAAGATATACTCGGCAGTCTCTAATCGTCGATCACACTTCATGTATCGTCTCCGGCGACTTGTCGCTATCACCTCTGAAAGGACAATGGCGCGGCGTCGCAATTCGGCGGCGCGAGCGGCGAGCGATAGCACACTGGCGACCTTGTATACAGCAGTTACGCCGGGCGCTCTCGAGGCCGCGCGTGACGTATATACATAAACTTGAAAAATAAGCTTACGCCGCTACTGCGATACCTGTGTCGCCCGAATTTCGACGCGAAGACAATCCCCGCACGCTTCGCACGACTCAGCTCGGCGTCCATTCCCGCGGATTCGTTGGCGCCAAATCTAGCCAAGTGCAAGCGAAGAGTCTAATGAAGAGATATCGATTATCGAAATACTAGCGAATTCGATTGATCGCGCTAGTGCACAATTAAAGCCGTTGTACATTAAATATGAAATTGAAATAATAAAATGCCCAATAAATATTTTAAAAAATAACACGATAAAATGAATTGAAGACAGTAAATACAAGTAACAGTGATATAACGTCAATGTTATTATTTCTCACTCAACTCAATATAATTACAATATAACATCCCTAGTAGCACAATATATTGGCTATACATTGGTTAACATTGGCTCAATATTGGTTATGTTGGAAGTGCGTTGGCCAATATTTCCCAATATAAGGACAATATTGGCCATACATTAAATGCAGATGTATTATTAATATTGCGCGTTAATAATTATACAATATTGAATTAATATTGGAAGTACATTGGCCAATATTTTTCAATATTACGCCAATATTGGCT